>JAUMHL010000008.1:6488414-6509585 GCA_032362345.1 Sandelia bainsii | reverse complement strand
TAGTCAAGTCTAGAAGAGACAAATGCATGGACTAATTTTTCAGCATCACTTTGAGACAGGATGCTCCTAATTTTAGAGATAAAATTGATATATATATATATATATAGATTAGAGGTTTGATTGCTCAGTGTTGCACATGGTCCAAAGGTAACTAGGTCTCATCACTTTCTATACTATTGGGTAGCAATTTATCTAGCATTTATCATATTTAATTAACTTATCTCACGTTTGCAGGATCAAACTATTAATTGCTGCTGTCAGAAAGACATTTGACCCTTATCTAACATTTTTCATAGGCTCTAGTGATGGTTTGGGCATTTTTAACCTTCTCAGCCGACCTCAGGAAATATAATTAGAGAATGTAAAAGTCTCCGTAGTAAAGACACTCAATAAATGGCACTTAAACAAATCCCATTAATAACACTTGCTGCAGTTTTTTGTCAAGTGTAGTAATGGATGCAGTCAAAGTAAAAATAAAAATGAAAAATAAAACAAACAATAGCTATATTCTTTTTCCCAGGCTGGCTGACTGTGTTTGCTTACAGTGACTATGTACAGTATGTGTGCATATTCTTTCTATCAATCTGTCAATGTGTCTGCAGTGAGTCAGTGTGTTTTTCTCTTAGACTTTATGTTCCACATAGTGTATCTGTCAGTCTTAGTGTGGATTTTGGTTGTCTGTCTTGGTGTGTGACAGAGAAGAAATACAGTGGAGTGCGTGAAGACAGTGGAACAGAGAATGCAGTACCTTCCATCCACAGGCTCTAAATCACCTTTCTCAAAGTCTCTATGGCTTCACTGAGGGATTGGCTGTGACTCTACGAGTCAGATGGGAGAATGTATCAGGCTGATGTGTAGGATATGTTGTAGTGATGAAGGAGAATGAAGTGCATCGCTACGGAAGACCTGGGATATCAGTGCACAGTATGTTGACTCCAGTGCTTTTGTTTGCATTTTTATGTGTTTCATTGTATATTGGTATCATGATTTCAATCTCTTCTTTGGTAAAATGATAAAGTATTTGGAGGAGGAAAAAAAATTTCATGTTGCTTTGTTAGTGTTTTCCTCCAATGCCCCTGTCATACATTTAGCTGTGCCCAACACAAACATGAATTAAGACACCGAAAGCCCGTAGTAGCGCTGACACAGGTCTAGCAGCTGTCCAAACAACAATTTCCCCAAGGGGATCAATAAAGTATCGGTTATTATTATTATTATTAATTAGTTTGCTGAATTGTTGCCAGTTAACTACAGCAAAGTTGCACAATGTGATGAATGCTGAAAAACCTACCATGGAAGTTTGCAAATACATATTTGGTCAAAATATCTTGGTGTGGCTGAAATGAGAAGATAAATAAAGGCTGTAACAAAGGCTTCACAGCACTGTATGAAGTTAACAAGCAGCTAATGTACCTAACTTTACATAAGGGGTCAGAGCTAAATTGACACTAACAGCTAAAGAACAGACCTGAGAGAATCAGTGCTCAAGAGCATGCTTTGATATATATTCTGTGGAGTGGCGAGATAGTCTCAAACGATAGAGAACTTCTTTTTAGCAAAGGTTTCTTGCAGTCACTGAATGAAAAGTGCTAGTTTTGTATCACACATTTCAAGAGGAGGCTAACACAACTGTTGTGGTTTGACAGTCTTACGCCTGTAGTTGACAGAAATACAGAAATATAGGTGCAGGTGTGCCATCTCAGCTGAGAGCTGTGGCTGTATTTGGCAGCGTAAAGTGTGGGAATGTTTCATTGTCAACCAGAGTGTTGTGATGGAAAACAACCAGCAAACTTATGTTTCCATGTATAAAAAAGGGAAGAAAAAAAATCATTGCTTGTCTATGAATTTGTGTGGAAAACATGTAGAAGGTTAATTATTTTCTTCTCCACTTCACTGTTTGTGAACGTTAAATTGATTTTCATGACACACTGTTTCGCCATGTAAAGATTTTAGAAGGCTACAAAAGAGCAACAGTCAATAAAAACCTCAGAAAAGGGAAGCAAAAAAACAAGACTGGCACCTTCAGTGATTTGTACAGATACTTAAAATGGCATCTGCTTAACCTTTTCTTGACTACAACCTCTTGTGCTTGTGTGAATAATGACTATACAGGTAAATCAACAGCATGTTGTTATGCTGCTACAGAAAGTCTTGGCAGATGCTAGTTGACATGTGGGAATATAAAGCATGTGACTCTGCCACTGAATCCTCCTAGAGTCTGAACGATCCTACGGGTTGTTTTTGTGGTTAGAGATTAGGACTTGTTGAAAGAATCTGAATATTTTGGATATTAAGGTTAGCAGTACTGTAAGTTTATATTCAGTAAATATATACAGTAGGCTAAACTTGAAAGATTAAGTAATCTCCTCCTGCATTTTTTCTCCCCCAAGTTTACGCATAGGTGTGTATGTGTGTGCGTGTGAGCAGGAGCTTGCACGTGTGTCACCTTTGCTGAAACTGTTCCCCACACTTACCCATCTGACAGCTTGTGATTGATTGGCTGCTAAATGCTCCCTTCACACACATGTGAACATACACACACACACACACATAAGAGGAAAGTCCATTACACCCCTATCAGTGGGTCTGTCCTAATCATAATGGGAGACAGATGTAAGGTGTTGGGTTGTACTCATGCACACACATACACACACAAATATAGAAATGCAGAAACACAATCTGCTATACACACATACAAAGAAAGACATAAACGTACGCTTTGTTTCCTCTTTCTGCTGATTTCAGACATGCACGCATTCTTTCCATCTCAAATTACACACACACACACTCGGACAGTGCGTTATCCATTTAATGTGCTTAGCTGTAGTTGACAACAATGATCAGAAGTCTCCTTGAGAAGGGTTGGTAAGAAGGTGAGCTGTCCCCTTCACTAAAACCACTCATTACTCAACTCACAACCTGGATGAATGGCCACGGTGTGCATGCTTCTAATGTGTGTGTGTGTGTGAGTGTAAAGGAAAAAAGTAAGACGGACCAAAGTATGCCCACCCCTCCCCACCACCCCCACCACTATCTATTCCTTCCTAAAGACAGAAAGAGCAAACCGGATGGAGAATGAAATGAACGTGAAGTGAGCGCCTGAATGTGTTTCTGCATGGTGACCATATTGATTCCATTTCATATTACAGCAAATACAGCCAGCTGGGAAAAGTTCAAGGCCTGCAGGGATTTCCATCCATAGCTTTTAGAGACATGGGAACTGTCCATACTACTGGAAAATATGGTTTTGATTTGAGGGAGAACTGTATTTGTGCTTCACTTTCTGAATCATACACACACATAGTCACACATTGAACAGGACTGGACAGATAGAAACACTTTTGAGGGATAATCTAATATGTGTATGTGTGTGTGTGTGTGTGTGTGTGTATGTGGCACAAGAGGTAACTGTATCACTCCAAAGCTAGTTATGCTTATTGTTATTTGAATTGAACACATCAGTGTGCAAGTGCACCTGCGAAATTCAGCATCCCTAACCTAAATCCACACAAATACATGGCAATAGGAGTTAAAATATCATGCAAATAAACAGTAAAAGTGGGATACCGAAATAGTGTAACAGCAATCATAAAATGTGAGTACAAAACGTAACTACACTGAATTGCTGCTGCACCTAAATGTAAATGCTAGTCTTTCGTCAACATCAGCACATCACCAGGCTTAATAATCACCTTAACAGACACAGATAGGTGACAACAGCAGCTTTTCAGTATCTCTGTCCATAAATCCAGCTCCATTCTTCCATTCACTGTCACAAAGATGAATAACACTTAGGTGTGAAAATAATACTTTCCTGTTCAATAAGGACAAAGAGCCAGGGTCTCTTAATGATCTGTCTCTGCATTAACGATCTGTCTGAGTACTAATGACTCAGCCTTCATAATGACTAACTGATGATGTGGGAGGAACAGAGAGGAAAATGTTAGCCTCCCATTGTGCTCAATATCTGCACGATTAGGGGGAACATCCACCCGGAAAAGAGTACCTCAGGTCTTTGCATCGTCAACTGGTAATGACCAGTTGACGATGTGGGAGGAACAAAACCAGGAGAAGTTTGAGAGTGAACTCAAGAGTGTCAATATTTCCTGATGCAGGGAGATTAACACCAACTCTCAATCTTCAGTTCTTAAAATAGAATTGCGTAATTACACTTTTGTTTGTTGGTGTTTTAAGCTGGCTTTTATACCAGATTAGCTGATAATAGAATCTTTTCCACACAGCCTAGTATGATTTGGTGATTTGGATGTAAAATGGTTTAAGAGCATTTCAATGGCTATACTTAAAGGGTGTACAGATCCCTAGTGCCTAATGCATACATGAAATATAGGCAATGACATGTTGCTAAAACAATAGTTTTGCATAGCCGAAATGTCTGCGAAGACACGTTCTACCCAACCAAATCTCTACTTGCTGATTTTGAGACATCTACATGTGGATCTCTTTTAACATCACTATCACTAAATTGGGTCTTACTGGGTTCAGTTAGCCATTATTTATGAAGTATCATAATTGCTTTTAATTCTGTGCTATCAGTCACTGTGTAAAAGTAGCTGTCACTGCTGCATTAGGGGCGGATATCTGACTTCCACTTTCAATTTATCTCTTTCATTCTTCAAGAAAGGGGCCATTTCTGTACCTTTACTGATGTAGAGATAACACTGGCTTCAGTTTTAATGGGTCACAATAAAAGAGCTCATCTTGCATTATCATTATCATTTTGCGACGTTAATTCTTAAAAACTCAAACACGTTTTAAAGGAAACAGCGGCTTGCATTGTCCAGCAGAAAACATCTACCTTATGGAGTCTTGAATCGATATGGGGGATCTTGCATAATGGGCAGATAATGATGTGGGCAGAACAAAGGAGAGGGACCTAATGGGCACTTTGGTCAATATGAGAATGATAGAGAGTGATTAAGACATTTTCAGAAAAATCCAATACTTGTCACAGAGTTCATGTCCCCTTTTTTAACTGTTGTTTGACCATCAAGGTTGACTGAGATTGTGTTACTATTAGCAACTGCAGGGAGAGAATTGATAGTGTGTTTACATTGTTTAATGTCTTTGATATTGTCTTGTAAAACAAATTGCTTTCTTCATACACTGGAAGCAGTTTAATGGCCAAAACTTCAGGGAAACTAAGTATTACAAATCTCTCATGATAGATGAGGATGTAGGAGGAGAAGAGAATTGTATCTCCCCAGCTGAATAAATGAAGAGATGTGCAGCAGATGGAATAACTAATGAGTTACATCTTAGAGTATTATAATATTGCACAGGCCAGCAATATTCTCCTTCCATGCCGGACTTGTAGCCCTGGGGAACTAAGAACTAACTATTGCCCTATTTTTGCATTATATAAACAGTCTATTATTTAATTTGCAAAACAAAAGAATGAAAATATCATATTCATCATATCAGAGAAGCAAAAAGCGCAGGGTGTTCAAAACTTTGTCACTGCATGTAAAGAGTCCAAAGAGTATATAGCTGTCCTAGTGAACTGAAGAAGGACACGACAGAAGTTGTCTGTACTGCAGTGGAAGTTTAGGGCCAGTGTTGTCCCAAGATCAGACTGCATGATATTAGATTGATAATGGAAAGACACAACAGACTGACAGCACCTGCAATGAAAATCATCGAGCAAGATAGTTTTAACCTGTGTGGGACAAATACATGCTATGATTGCTCTGGGTTTAGTGTTTCACTTGTCATGTTTCTTGGCCCAGTTACTAGACTTTAAATATCCTTTTTCACCTAATCAGGCAGCACAGTGGCAGAGTGTTTAGTAAGAAGATCCTTAATTCGAATCCAGGCTGAGCAGCAGGGGCTTTCCTATGTGGAGTTCGCATGTTGTCCCTGTATTTTCATAGGATATCTCCAGGTATCCTCCCACAATCTAAAGACATACATTAGGTCATGTTAATTAGTGACTGAATTGTGTGAATAGTTGTGTGTAGCTTCAGAGGCAGATCTACACTGGCAGCTTGTCCAGGGTGTACCGGCTCCTGCACCCCTGTGACTCCTAACCAGATAAGTGGTTTAGATAATGAATGAATGGATGATCACCTAATCTGACTGAGCAGTCACCTAAAGGACGTAAACATCATGCAATCTCACCTTATCTTTAAATGCTCAAAATTGGGTAACAGCGGTTCTTCTGGTTTGGATCAAGACTCTCTAGGCTAACAGAGGAGTTAGGTAGGACTGTAGTGTAGGGGAACTGCACATCTCTAAATGGGATAAAAACCCCAAAATAAAGTACATATAACAAACTATTTTGCTCAAAGTCAGCAGTTCAGTTTTAAAGCTGGGATATTACCCTGAACCAGTGACAATGACAAATGCATGTATGTGTGAGTAAGCAATGTTAAATTGGAATTTTGCCTTTACTCGACACTTCTGTTTATATATGGATGGTAGAAAATTAAATAAGTGACAATGGGAAATTTTTAGTAATTGAATGGTAAATGCAGACTCCTCGTTATGCCTTAAAGTTAAAACTGACTCAACACAGTGTTTGATATCATAATCAGAGTTTCATTACATTGGGAAAAGAAGAGTTTAAGGCATGACACCCAGAGCCTGGACAGGTTTGAAAATAGAATTTGAAATGCATGTATATGTTTCATTCTCCTTACACTGTATATGCTTTTATCACCTACCTGTAGTACTGTAGAAATACTGGATTTTGTAAATAGCTTTTAGCATATGGAGTAATACAAGATAATTTGTAAAAAATCAAATAAGACATGTACATAAATGCTCAAGTGAGTGGTGTTCAAAATAGTTTGAGAATGAGCAAATCAAGAATACACAGGATAGATGAAACCAATGTTAGATCTGCTTCTGAAGCTACTGATGGGGAATTCAGTTTGAGAAGCCCATAGCTTCAGTGATGTACTGTAAAACTTATTTGATGAGTGGAGATGAGGAACATGTTCAACCCAACCCTGTCTCCTAAAAATTACATTCGTATACAACTAAACTGCTATCTCGATTTTTGTGAATGAATGACGTGCTACATTTAGTAATGCAAAGCGATTTGCAAGGAGGTGGTTGGGCTGGATGGAGGGCGTTCACGGTGCAGGACTGACATGCTGGAGACCCGAGTTCAAGACCAAAGTCCCCTGTGAGGCTGGGTTTAGGCAAGAAAAGTACTGAGGTTAGGGTTAAAAAAAGGATCTTGTTTTGCTTTCATTTTTAATGCTGACGTTGTGTGTGTGAAGCTACTGTGTGAAGTGACATTTTCACCTATTAACCAGCCCACAGTCTTTCACTGACCCTAACCCACTGCTGTGATGCCTGATCCCAACCATAAAACACTTACACCTACACCTACTCTCACATGTCTGGATGTTGAAATGCGACGTTGGATATTTTCGCTGACCGAAAAACGGTAGTAGATCGGATATTTTGGCCGTCAAAAATATGTTGCCTGTGGACAGTTCAGTATCAACTTATTTGCGACTTGTCATTTATGTTAACTGTGACCATATGATCATTACGTTAACAGAAAACGTAATCGGGTCGCAATTACGTCCTCTACAAAAACGTAATCGGGAATGCAGTTTTGTTGTATCCGAAAGTAATTTTTAGAAGACAGGGCTGGTTCAACCAGTGCAAACTGTGATTAATGATGATACAGACTATTCAGCTTGAGAGAAAAGAGTCTAAATTGACATAGTATTGGTTGGTATTTTAGAGTTGAAAGCAGAACCTTTTCCTGTCCATTTTGGAGACACAAGTGACTGTTCAACATTTTAAAATTATTTTTTTTGGAAGATTGGTTTCATTTTCATTGAGGTGCCTGCAGACATATTCTGGTTTGTCAGAAAATACATGGAGACATTTACATATAAATTCAGTGTTTTTGATGGTGTTATCCTGACAGATTTAAAGTGACCTAAAAGCAAACAAAGTGCAGATTCCTGACCCATGATCACATACTGTAGTTTGAAGTGAAATATATAAGAGAAATACTATGACCAAACATCAAATCCACCTAGATCTTAAGTGAGATATAGAAATATATTAGTGTGTCATGGTGTAATATGAAAGGAGAAGTGCAGAGGGAACAACACATCTTCATTTTATTTGTACAAATTCACTGTTTATTCTTATTTAGAATTTTGAACTAAAAAGAAAAAGGGTTTACATTTGAAGTACACTCCACAGCTTGTTGTGCTTCATGTGGCATAATCATTAGAGAGTAAAAAATCTTTTAACACAACTAGAGGGCACTAAGACACTAAGACACAACAACACAAGTTCTGCACATTTAAAAATAAGCAGGGTTCATACACGGGCTGCTATTTATGTTATAGCAGACACATTTATGTTATAGCAGACACACAATGTTTGTGTGTCGGTGCTCGTACATGGCTGTCTGTCAATCAAATTACACACGCACAGCTCCATGTGATAGCATGCATGCCTTTGTGTGTCCTGTGTGTGAATGAATGTGTATATAAAAGCCTAGTGTCTCTCGCTCTCTCATAACCTCCTAAAGCGCATAGAGAGCTGCCTCTAATTAAAGCAGTGTGATGACTTCTTGTACAGGCAAAACACACGCTCACACACACTCACTTTGACATGCCCCCACACAGCCTGTGGTCCTAAGCATAATGAGTTCTTATTGTGAGTGTGAGGCAGCTAAATACCTACTGCAGCGAGTTCTTCAGGCTAAAAACAGATCAGTGCTTCAATGCTAAAAAGCTCTGAGGTTCAGAACTGCATGTGCATACTGTGTGTGTGTGTGTGTTTTCAATGTAGAGACATTTGTGTACTTCTCTCTGTGTATTTCTTTCTGTAATGTTTATGGCATGTGCATACATTTGTGTTCCCAAATGTGTGTGTGTCTAAAATATGTCATTTGAAGTTTAATAGCTTTCTGAATTCCTCATCCAGACTCAAATTAAACCTGATATTTTCCATTGGACTTGATCCTTGCACTACCTCAGACTTATGTGTGTGTGTGTTTGTGTGTGTGTTGTTTATGCAGGATACCAGATATCAGTTTCTAATAGAGGAGTTGAAATCGCTCCCCATCCCTGGTAATAACAATGCTGCAAATCCACAATAATGTGCAGACTTTAACAGAGGCGAGTGAGATGCTATTGGCAGGAGAATGGAAAGCAGGTAATACAAATGCTAATGTCACTCGTCTCCTCCCTGCCCCCTTTTCTCATACTCTATCCTCTTCTGCCTTTTCCTAACTCTCCGGTTCTCTTCTTCCTCAGAGTAGATTAGATTAAACCTTCAACATTCAAAAGTGGGAAATCAGAAAATGAAAGCCAAAATCAAGCCCAGAACTTCCATGTGGTGTTACAGAGGCTTTACTAAGTGACAATATTCCTATTGTCTCTTGGTTTAAAATATTGGTTTAGCATCTCTAATGTTTTATTGTCCTCTGTATTTTATTTTATCTTTCCTTGTGATCAATCATGTGATCTAATTACTCTTATTTACTTTTGACTGTTTCACGTGTTTCTTTTATGATTTATTATTAATCTCTATGTGAAGTACTTCAATCCACAGGATGTTGTTTTTAAAGTGCTATATACATTTGGTTTGAATGTGTCTTCTGTCCTCTTCGTTTAACACTTTTTCTGTCATCATCTGTTTTCATTCCTCATCAATCTGCCCACTTTCCATTTGGTTCTTTCTTATCTCCCATCTACCCCTTCTTTTAATTGTCCTTCTGCAATTACTCCTTTCCCCTCATCTCTTCTCCTAATTGTCCACAGCTTCCAGCTTTCAGTTTAATACAGTGTAGCATGTATTTGCCTTAGCATATGCTTCACCTTTAAAGTGTGACATTGGCCTTCCCCGGCCACAGGAGCGGCCATCCAGCTGAAACAACGTCATTAGCATTGGTGACAGGGCCAGAGTCACTTCACTTTTACCTCAGTCATTTTCAAACTTCAAAGGAAATTCATTCAGTATTCTTTCTAAAATTGGCAGACATGACAACATATCAGATTTTCTTACTTTGTGAATTCAGAAGGAGACCTGCTTCCCTGAAAGTTAATTGAAGTCGGCTGTCATTGATTTCATTACAGAGTTATAGTGCGGAAAGGTCTAAATGCTTCTTGAAAATTAGTATTGGCTTGAGTGCGAGACTTTTACTGCCACATGTCATTTCAAAGAAATTCATTAGTATTGGTTCCAAAGGAGGGTTTTAGTACTTCATGGTCTAAAGTCCTTTTCAGAAGGATTTCTACCAAGCTACAAAAAAAAGAAAAGCTGCTCACTGCTACAGCAACATAGCACATGCTCTTAACATATACAGACACACATACAGTATCTATATCTATATTCTATATTCTGCATATGTTGACAAAACAGTCTCACCTGACAAGTCATTAAGGAGCTACGGAAGCTACAGTAATCTGGAGATTTGGACCAAATCAAATAGTCTTATCACATGTACGTGAAATCACTAAATTGCTCTGAAAAAAAATCACATGACAACTGTGCAGTTCATCTGCTGATCAGGACCATGTGATGTGATCAAAAGCTCCATGACAGTAGCTAAACTGACCTTGAGCGTAGACTGTGTTGTCAACTGCTGTTTCCAAGTTCAAGAGTGACCTTTGAAACTGAAATAAAATTGATACGGTCTACATCTAATGTAAGATGTAGGCAGTGACGCAGGATATGATGACATATTAACAACTTATTGTTGAGAGAAAAGAGGGTAATTATTTACACAACCTCAAGAGGCTACTTCTTAGCAAAGTATATCCTGTACATCTCAAATTCAAGAGATTAGCTCAAGCGTCTGTGCATAGCCAGACCGTCTGATCGTGCGTGTGTGTGTGTGTGTGTGTGTGTAGGCCTGGTGGGAAATCATTAGTGGCCTTCTGAGGCACAGATGCGTAAACAGATTATTGTCCTTATGTGGCACCATACGTGCATAAAAAAACACATACACACAAAACATACAACCTCCTACGATCTGACACTGTCAGCCAAAGACAAAGACTTCCAAATCTGAGGAGATGTACTAACCAAAAATAACATACATTTACACATAGTCTACGTACTATAGCTCTGAGGACATTTAAGATATGAGTGGATGAGTTAGAGAAGAAATGGGGTCGAAATGGCATAAAAGAAGGTCCAGGACAAGAAAAAGAAAAGGGTGGATAGGCAAAAAAATTTAAAGAATCATAAGGGAAATGGAAAGAGAGGAAGATAATAGTAGAAAAGGAAGCAGAAAAACTTAAGATTCATAACAGGAGGTTGATATTTGATAAGAGAAATTTAAAAGAGGAGAGAAGAAAGGGAAGAGGAGGAGCAGAAAGATGAATTAGTGGGAGGAAGTAAGAGGAGGAGAGGACAGAAGGGGAGAAAGCAAATTTCATATCAGCATCTAACCTCCTTTTAGCTCTGCTAAATGAGATGTTTGATTAAAGACAAGCACAGAGCACAAGACGAGTTTTAGCTTTAAAGAGAGGGGGGATGGAGGGATGGGAAGAAGGAGAAGAGGGAGGTAGAAAAAGATTGAGTGTAATCAGGGAGCAGAGGGGATATTCTGTGTGGTTGGGATGAATAGCACAAGATAGTCTAAAAGAGAGAGGGAGGGATAAAATTAGTTTATTTGCATGTGTGTGTGTGTGTGTGTGTGAGGAAGAAGGAGATATATGATGTGGCAGAAAGGGATGTTTTTAGCCTAATCTGAACAGCACTTCCAATTTATTCTTGTAACTGATGCATTAGGAAGATATTCTGGCTTCTTAATGAATGCTTAATGAGATGTCAGGAGAGACGCGTTTAAGTCCACACATACACACGCAGACGTAGTCGTGCACACCCAGACGGGCACACACACACACACAAAAGCAATTTATTAAGGAGCAAACAGGGAGATTTGTTTACACACACATTTAAATTTCCTGTTAAGGCAAAGATAATTGGCTAATTTTGCATTAGCATTAGGATGCTACAGGGGCAGAGAAGTAATCCAGCAGACGGACTATAAATTTGCATCTTCAGCGACTTTGTCGTGATGAATCTGAAGAGGTTTAACACATCAAACTTTACAGTTGGCTCATTTTAGCCTATTTAGAAAGCTGTGAAATGACTGATATAGCTCTACAGTTAATTCAGCACAATCACAATGAAGTATTTGAAAACTAATTGAGCATTTATATGTCTGATAAAATTTTTATAATAAAATTCTAAACTTAGTTTTTGGACAGCACCCACCTGCTATATCTGGAATGGCAGCAGGTTTAAACCGAATTATGAGTGAATTCTTTAAGCCACAACCTGCCTGGAGAACAGCTCATGGCAATGAAACACAACTGTGCTGAATCACATCTAAAGCTTGAACAGCACAGAACTACAGAGGCAGTACTTTTTATGTTTCACTGTTGGGCTGCTGGGATTTAGTCCAGGTAGTAAAACACACAGTATCTGTATTTTTGTAAAGAAATGTGTGCAGGCAAATCAGCAGCATATCTCAGCCTGTACAGAGTGGGTGGATTAATCTGTTTTCATATCTGCTGTATTGGCACACAATGAATGCAATAAAGAAGGACAATATTTGCACCACATGGTCGATGTGCATGTTTAGAATCCAGACGTTTAAGCCTACCTAATATTAAATGTACATGTGCAAGAAATATCACACAAATATGATTTAAAACCCATTTGTGACATTTTTGAATGCTGATGGTATTCACTGATAAACCACAACATTAAAACCACTGGCCTAACATTGTTTGGGTCCCATTCTGCTGCCAAAACAGATCTGACCCATTGAGGCATAGACTCCACAAGACCTCTGAAGGCACCAAGACATCAGTAGCAAGTCCTGTAAGTTGCAAGGTGGGGCCTCCAGGGACTGGATTGTATTGGATTGTAGGTGCATCCTGGTGCCATCCCAAAAAATGCTGTTCAGTGAATCTTTACAAACTTCTTGGTGCCATCTCTTCCCCATGTAAACGACACACACACACACACCTGGCCATCCACATGATTTACCAGACCAATCCACCTTATTCCAGCATCATCTGTGGCGGACAGGGGTCAGCATGGGTACTACGATCATGCAGCTGCATGCACAGGAACCTGTGATGGACTATGTGTTCTGACAGCTGTTGATCATAGCCAGCAGGACCTGGAGGGAGGATGGGCTTGTTTTTAGCCTCCATTAGGTCATTATTTTGGAGTCACAGGACATTTTCTTCATGATTCAGTGTTCATTTACAAAATATCTGTGTCTGTTAAGTTGCTGAGGTATTCTCCTGCCTCATAGTGGCCAATATACTTATTGATGTAGCTTTATGTTTCTGCTGCTGCGTTGTGAAAGTGTCACAGCTTTCATATGTGTTATCTGCGTATGGTATGTGACATTTGTCTTGACATGTCTATGTGAGCATGTTTGAGTATCTGTATGTACTAGTATATGGATATCTGTGCTGCTCTGCATGCAGCTTTCGTATGTGTGCAAACGTCCGCACACAAACTCTGGGAAGCTGGGAAAAAACAGATGACTTGTCATGTCTGTCTCCCAGGAAGTGCATCTTCATTAGTAACCAATCAAAATCCAATTACAGCCAGTATCTTGGTATATTAGGGCCCTGGCATTAAAATGATATGGTGTGCGGATATATTTCCAATCACTGCGGACTTTAATTACCATCCTGTACCACACAGACCACTCTTTAACGACAGTGAGGGGAGGGGGATTGGGGAAGAAGAGGAGCAGAAAATGGGTATGAGAAGAAAAAGGGCAAGAGATAGAATATCTTTAAGGGAGACTGTGAGGAGATGTGTGTTTGAGAGAGCGATGGTGTGGGTGATTGTACATGTTGTCCTTGTGTATGTGTGTGTGTTGTAAGAATTATGCCATACTTGTCTCATTTCAGCAGTGCAGTAGAAGGGTATTATAGTTGGATTGTGGATATTTTTGCTAACATCTTTGCCTCAGGCCTGTTGCCATTAGAGGCTGGTTGAATATGTCAACCCACAGGGCGTAGTAAATACACAAATAAGCCACTTATCTTGACTGACAGCTCTGGAGACAGAGGTTCATTTTGACAGCAAGTGAGCAGGGTCGTCAGCCGGCCAGTTAGTTCAGTTAGTTTAATCAGTTAATAAGACAGATAACAGTCAGGATTCAAGTCGGTAAGTTTCTCAGTTAATAGATGTGCCCAACTGCCAGTAAGTCATTTTTTAAATTATTCATTCAATTAGTGAGGCAGACAGCCAACTAGTCACCTATTACGAAGGTAAATGAGTTATGACTCGCCCATTTAGGTATGTTTCGCCTTGTCAGTCTGTCAGTAAGACACATTTTAGTAAACCAGTCAGTCACAGAGTGAGTAAACCTGCAGACATTCAGGTTAATAAACCGATTTACCTTAAGTTTAGATAGACCTACAGTTTGATGTATAGTCTGTACTTTATACTATATACAGTATAAATGTTGATCAGTTCAGTTCAAACTGCTGATAAAGATCATTTGATGTGATCAAAAACTCCAGAACAGGAGCTAAATCAACTCTGAGGGGTATAGTTTTTTTTCTTGATAGAATCTTCATCATTTGTATCAGTAAATTTGCCTTTTTTTTTTTGCATATTGTCGAATTTACAGTAATCTCAATTGATAAACACATTTGGTATTTAGCCATCCATTAAGCAACAAAGAATACATTTCAACAACAGAAATGTTATATTTAACATTTAAGTGTCACTGCTGAATGGCCCAACAATATTTCAGTGACACATTTTCAGCCAAACTTGCATTTTCGTCAACACTGAGCAAAGCACAGACGCTGAGAGATGGAGGAATTCTAATTAGCTCAAGAAGGAGAACTGTATCTCTGCCAGGTTGTTGATCTCTCTTTCTCTTTATCTGACATTACGCTTTAAGAAAGCTGTGCTCATGTAACAGTATTAAAAATTACTGTGTTGGCGGACAGAGGACAACACTGAACATGCAGTGCAGGGGTGTAGTGGCAGATGTAGAGGTGGCTTTATACTGATCCCACCATCCTCCTCCTTAGAAATTACATTGAAAAAAAACACATCAAAGGGAGCAGCAGACAGAATGAGGAAGAGACAGAGAGTGGATTTACATAAAAATAAATGAATTATTTCAATCTTTTGAGATACATAAGCATTTACTTTGATTTATGGCATGTGAATAACTGACAGAAAGTTTTCCTGCTCTGGGAAACTTTTACTTCTGCGACAACATCGAAAGGTTGTTTTCTATTCAGTATGCAGGTGCATTTTCTGATTGAAATTTGAGGATGCATATAAACTGTTCTTCCTGAATATGACCCTGGTTATGAGCTAGTGCTTTGCAACACCCTGGCATGCAGATTTGTGACTGTAAGACATCAATTTAGAGAGAGAATCACTTCCTATCTCTCTATGTAACACGCTGTTCAGTCCTCAGAAGGTGTCATTTACGAACAGCACATTCTGCACATAAATATCCACACTATAGCTGTGTGTGTGTGTACAGTGTGCATTATGTTAATGCGTTTACTAGCTGGAGTCTCTGCTTTGCTGTTGGAGTGCAATTTTGGATTCACAGAGATAAACAATTCACCAGCATCAAATGATACAAACATCACTAGAGGAAATGGATCCATATCTCTTTCCTCATGTTGATTCGTTATTTCTGGCACTAGGGAGACACTGTTCCCATAACTGCTGAACCTCATACATCTTGCCCTCGAGGCAGGCTAAATGAAACATTCAGGCATTCATCCAATCCATGTCTTTCTGCATAAATCAAAAATAAAAGATGAAGTCAGGAGTCTGTTGCCAAAATGCTAATAACTAATGACTGCTAATAACTGTTTAACAGTCCATTTCAATAGTGAAGCAATTAATTGGTGATAAAATGTTAACATAAAACATCCTCTGAGAGAAATTATTATGGGATTGATGTGTTAAAACTCACTGATTAGCACTGGCGTAGCTGTTGACAGCACTCTTGGAGCACGTCTTTAGCAGATCACAAGTTTGGTTGAAACTAGCTCTTGTTTGATTTTCATTTGTGCATCAGTAGATGTTTCAGTTCTCAGTAACAGATCGAGCAGCTTTCACACTATTTAGCAAAAGAAGACTTTGAGATGCTGAAGCAGAGCAGCAGCTTGATCATAACCATAATTTTAGTTAACCTGCAGCATCAATTCACAAATGTATAGTTTCTTTTTTGTCAATAAAGCTCAGTAATGTTTTAAAACAGCTGGGCACTGTAGATTGTACCAAATGTTAGTTAAACAGAAATAAATAATGTAGTTGTTTGGGGAGTATTTAAAACCACATATTAATACATGCCTGTCAGTATTTATGGCAGCTGGGTAGTGTACTGTATGTGGGGCTGACTCTAAATATATGTAACGCAAAAATATGTCTGAATATGTCTGAAATCATATGGTTCAGGAATGCACTTGTTAACAGCTGCTGTACATCACATTGTGGCCACAAAGGCACTACAGGAATATGCTCTTTAACTTTAATAATAAATAATTACAGAATTTATTGATCCCCTTGCCAGACAGTACATGTCGGCACTACTACAGGGTTTTGGTGTCTTGTCCAAGGACACCTCGACATGTAGCCTGGCGGGACAGGGAATCTAACCTCTCACCTTGGGGTTCGTAGATGACTGCTCTAGTCACTGAGCTACTTGCTGTCACAAAGCACGTGTTTATTATTGTAAAAATGAAAATCTTCACGAAGTACTTACTATAACCCACATCATGATCTTTTCCTAAACCTAACCATGTTGTTTTTGTGCCTCAAACTCACCAAACATTTACCACAGCATAGTGAGGTCATAAAATGGTTAGTAAATCCTTACTTTTACAACAACAAATGGAGTGCGCACATATAAAACTTGAGGCTAAAGCAATGATTAGTTATTTAAAGATGTTTATTGTATGAAAATCAACATCACAGGACACTCCTGGGTAACAAGAAACACCCGTCAGTCACACGTTCCAATACTTTTCTCACTTAAAATTTGGGTGATCTTATACAGAAGGTTTTATATTCTATGTTTAATTTAATAAGATGTAAATACATTAATAAAAGCTGAAAGTCTTAACTTTTGTCTCATCTACATCTTTTGAACTTAAACCCAAATGTGTACAGCAAAAACAAATGACTTAGCCTTGTCTTTTCTGTACTTTTAGAGGGGACCAAATATATTTATTGCAATGCAGTGTGTGCATGTATCTTGATGTGTTATTGCATGAAAATGAATAATAATAATAATACAAAGGTGCCAGGATGGCAGTTGAGTCAGATACCTGAAAGGACACAGACTCATATGCTTCTGTTAAACTGAAACATTTTCCAGCAGATTGGCAGCTTTTCTTTGTGCAATATCAATGTAAATTGAAACAGTCTTAACTGACGCTCCAAATGATTAGATGAATGGAACAAGTTTTATATTTAGACTAAAAACAAAAAAAAAACTATAGATCAATCATTTAAAGTTCTACTGTAAATATAGTCTTCAATTCACTGTAATGAATTTAATGTGAGGAGTATAATCACACTAAATTCTACTTCATGTATTTAGTTATTAATTTTAAGCAGGCTAGATTAACATGTTCATAATTAATAATTGGTTAATGCTTAAGTAATGTTAAAGAGAAGAAAAACCTGATTGGATATTTAAAAAAAAAGATATACTTGGCAAGAGCTGAATAACATTTTAATAATATCACTGCAGACCGCTTCATTTAGTGAAGACCTTGAATTCTGGCAAGGCTGCGGGAGAGAAAAAAAGGTAGACAGAGAGAGACAGAATCCTTAAAATATTAAGTTATAAAAAGAGGCAGAAGGAGAGAATGAAAAATGTGTCCCTCGTTCACACACTCTGAACCCATATTACCTTCTTCTTCTACACGGGTCATTGGCAAAATTACTTAACCCAAGGATAGTGGGATGGTAAGACATAAAAAGAACAACATTTATTACATTTCAGTTTCGTACAGTGTGAGGACATTGTTTGAGCTGTATGCCACTGGCAATTTTACACACACAAAAAGGAAGTTAGAGTAAATTACTGCATATAATGTGACATAAACAAGCTGCAGCCTGTAAACACACATTTCTTTCTTTGTTTTCACTGCAGGTAATAAAGTATTTCATTCATTCATTATTCATTTTCTTTCATTATTTGTATGTGCTAATAAAACAGTTCCTGAAAAACTTCAGAAAGTTATTGAGTAAAATTACAAATCACGTGCAATCACTCAGACATAGCTACAAGTAGCAGCATTTTCAAGCCTCTCTTCAACTGTTTGAGTTTGAGATGTGAGTGAGATCACAGTGCTACTCAAAAAACATCTCTGCCTCTGTAGCCCGGACTTGCACAGCTCATAAGCTCCCTTTCATAAACATGAATGGTCACAACAGAAGCAAAGCACTGAGAGTATTGCTCACGCTTACTGTGCCCACATATATATTCAGTTGAGCTGTGACGATGAAACAAAAAGATGGGAAGAGATAATGGATGGCAAAGAAAACGAGTTCTGGGATTAATGGTTGTAATCTCACTTTTAATTAGGTCTTTTAAGAATAAGAATGGACAATTTCTTCATTTCTTTCTTTTCAAGTCAAGATAGCATCATGAACACATTGTGGCAGAACACTCAAGGGCAACTTAAAAGTGTCAGCACTGACCCTCCCCACACACAGAAGATAAAGATGGCATTATTATGTAGGCCCATCATGACCTTGCAGATAGGGAGATACTCTGCATGTGTGTGTAGGCACTGTGACCACACAGCCTTCTTTAAGTCTCAATACCATTTATAATGAGCAGCTCGAATAACTGTGTTTGTGTGTATTTGGGTCTGACGTCCTCACCCAAGTCACTCAAGCACAAGGGATTACATCAAAGATGAAGTACAGACATATATGAGCACCGCTAACATGCACAGTGGTGGTGTGGTTAGGACACTTCTGGCCTACAATATCTGTCAAAACCATATTTTGATAGTGTTATTTATGGTGTTTTGATCCAGACAGAGGGGTGCGACATGTGTTTCTCTAACCTCTTATGTGTTTTGGCTCTTGTGCCTTGTTTCTTCCAGTTCACTAGCAGTTTTTAAACAGGTTTAATTGGCTCAGAGAGAAAGTGACATCAGTGTTTCCAAAGGGAGACAAGACCATTTCATGACCAAGCACAATAAAAGTTGTTTTTATTTTTACCGCTTGCACTCGTACTAAGGACATGCATGACCTTCTATTCATACTCTAACTGGGGGAGACATTAGACACATGTGCACCCAAAACATGATGTCAACATTGGACAGTAAGCAACAGCAAGAGCTCCTTAGTTTTATTTGACTGAACAACATACAAAAAGGGAAACAATAAAACAGCAAGTGTAACTACTTCACAAGAACATTGTCAAGGTTGTTGTTGTGTAAAAGTGTAGTTAGTGCATCACAGTGCAGATAGTCTGCATAGGGCTGCATGTGGACACATACTGTATCTACTGCTACTCACTGTGGGGTAATGCTGGTATGTAAACCTCACACTGGAAAATCTCAACAAGTGCTGGATTAATTGCTAAAACCGTGTGTGGTTCCGAGACAATGTATGATCAGAACTTTTTATCAGTCCTCTGACTCATCATCTGTCAAACTGATGCTTTGGTTTATGACTGAATACCTGACAAACTAACATTTCCACTTATAAGTGCTAATTAGCTAATGTTGCATGCTAATATGCTATAGTAAGATAATAGATGTGGTAAACATACGCTTTTACCAGTGAAGGTTCCCACACTGGTGAAAACACTCTCATCTCACTTGTGGTTTACTGCCTGGTTACTTGAAAACCACGACAGCCACAGAGACAATTATGATGTGATAACGCTGTTGTGAATAAACAAATATTAAACTAACAAAAGAATAATAGGAATCAGCAAAGTGCTTCATAATTTAATCTGACAGGGTCAACATTTATGATGTACCATGTTTTTCACTGTAGGATTAGCATACTGTACACGCATCATTTTAAAAGTACTGCAGACATGAAACAAGTAGAAACTTTTTCTCACTGCCGAACAAAAAGTTTGTGTATGTCTTCTCTGTTACATGCAAAATCAAACTGACTTTTAACATTGGGTAATTCATTTGTTTTCATCACACAGTCAAGTGTGAGTCTTTGGCTGATTTTGAGGGATTATGGGTCTTGGTCAAGGTCACTTTGACAAAGTTGATGAGGGAGGAGAGAATATTTCACATTCACAGCTCACACCCAGACTTCCTCAGCTGGGGATTTGAACCTGCAACCCACCACGGCAGAATAACAAGTCTAGGTATGACATTATGCTTGGAGCATACAAATGTGGGGCCCTTATCTGTTTGAGCTCTGAGAGATTATTACTACTAAGTCATTATCTCTCCTTTCAGGCTTATACCACCGCAGCTGCTATTACTGCCACAATGGCCTTCAGCTAGAGCCTGAGAATAGACTCATTTACTTCAGTTTTATTACATTTCAGATAGCAGCAACTTTATCTCTGTGTCTGTCCATCTGTCTTTATGAGTACATGCATGTGTGCGTAGAACAGGCCAACAAATTACATTATTATCTTTGAGTTTCATTTTCGATAGCCACAACTTTATTGTCAGTTCATCTCTCTCCTTCCTTTTAACAATTTCCAATTTTTGTCTCCTGTAACTCTCTGTTTTACATGTTCATGGGCCTCTCTCTCTCGCTCTCCCTCTCCATCCTCTTTAAAAAAAAAGATGTGACATTAGGGGGGCTTTAATTGTCCACTGCCGCCAGCAGATGAACAGACAAAAAGTTGGAAGGGTATTGTCTGTGAGAATGAGAAAACTGAAAAAAATGATAAGAAAGGTTTCCAGAACCAGAGGAAATTTGTGAAATTATATAAGGGAAATATTCGTGATATAATTTCATTCATAACAATGACCAATTAGCCTCTGCACATATAGAAACATTCACATGAGCACTACTACACTCCAAATGTTATCTGCACCACTTTCTACAAGAAGTAAATACAATGCTTTATTTATTTGTCAGGTAGCTCTGGCTACTTTACCACTAAATTCAATTCAATTCATCTTTATTTGTATAGCGCCAAATCATAACAAAGATCATCTCAAGGCACTTTACATAGCA
>JAUMHL010000008.1:6423134-6488314 GCA_032362345.1 Sandelia bainsii | reverse complement strand
GTGCGTGGAGGACTCATCATTAACATGAACAAATTGGGATCTATCTGATAGATAAGATTTAAACCAGCTTAGTGCTGAGAAAGAAAGACTCTTAGTCATTCAGTACCAAAGACGTGACAGCAACATGTCACCAATACTATAATATGACTCAATTCTACTCATAAATGTCTCTGAAAAGCATTTCCTACCTTTGGACAACGAATGGGCTATTAAAGTGCTGATAAAATGCTCTGACTTGAGTAGCACTACGTTTAAAAGTCTGACTTCTCAACACTATGACTGTGTGGCGAAATGGCTTTATTGAAAATGGGTTTTGGCTGTGATTCAGACTCTGGAAGAGAGCCGGGAAAATAATGAATGAGTAAGATGGGAAGGGGGCTGCAAGGAAAGAGGTAACACAATCAGTGAATGGTGCACAATAAAGTGCAGTCTCTCCTTGAACACCAGTGTCTAATCACATTGGATAGTTTCAGCTGATGTTTCATGAGCACATCAGTCTAATTTAACCAAGTTAAAGGTTCATGCCAAACTGATAAACCTAATTTTACTTAATGACTAAAACTGTCATATGAATGTTTATGTTTTATCTTTAAGACTGTTCCATAGAAAATAAAGAGCAACATGATAGTGACTGGGTGTCACTTTTAATTTCTACTAGAGAGGCAACAGTACACTGTACTGTAAGTTTAGCTGTGTGTTACTCCTTTAATCATTATATGAAACTTCAATGAGCAAACACAGAGGAAATAAAATATGACTCTGAGACACAATGCAGAGGAAGAAGTCTTGACAGTAATGGCGAACAAGACTGAATGTCACTGATGAACACATGTATATATACTGTAAACATGCATATACCACACACATCTATGATCTATAGGAATATAAACAGTTACAAACACAAGCTGGTAGACATGGTGAACACACAGTACATACAACAGTCTTGAGTAGTTATGGTCTTCTGTCAGGGCATGTTCATTAATTTGTCCGGTCAAAGTCAAAAATACCATATGTCACTCTGATCAAAATGATAAAGAATGAATCTGGTTGCCTGTCAACACTGGTTTATAAAGGTTTTGAA
Organism: Sandelia bainsii; assembly: GCA_032362345.1. NCBI lineage: Eukaryota > Metazoa > Chordata > Actinopteri > Anabantiformes > Anabantidae > Sandelia > Sandelia bainsii. Next base: position 6,487,233 of record JAUMHL010000008.1, on the reverse strand, counting down.
TTTTAACATGTGTTTATTGCAGAAAACTTGTTCTTGATGAATATTTAATACATCACTTAGCATTGCTTATAACATAACATTGCCCTGTTCTCTGAATCAAACAACTGTAACTTTTTTTTCAAGTGAATGTATGATTGTATATACATAATTCTTGCCAACCAGTGGGGAGTAACCATAGCAACTGTTGCAGCCCTTCATATCCTCTCTCTTCATATATACAATCCCTACTGCAACCATCACTGAGACCAATATACACCACAGCAACAGTGATCCTTGAGGTGCTTGGCTATAAAGTGAACAAGATGAACACCAGCTATAAGGAGAAGGAGGCATCACATAACAGCAATGCTCAGTGGCTAGTGGACCTGAGGGCAGACCACAGCAACCTCCCTGAACAGGACCCTGTAACCATCACAAAGGCTGACATCCAAGAAAGAGTCTCAAGTATGAAGAACTGGCACTGCACCAGGCCCTGATCCAAACCCTACTAAGGAAGCTTACTGCACTCCATGAGACACAAATGAACCAGCTACTAAAGGATGGGACCCAACGTGAATGGTTAACTGAAGGCCTAACGGTCCTGATCCTGAAGGACTCCCAGAAGGGACCAGTCCAATCAAACTACTGGCCAATAACCTGTCTCTGCACAACAAGCTCCTGTCAGGCATCATAGCAGCTAAGATAAATACATGCATGGCTCAATACATGAGCAGGGCAAAGAAAGGAATTTGTAGAAACACTAGAGGAGCAAAACATCAGCTACTGGTAGATAGAGCAGTTACTTGAGACTGTAAGACCAGACTGACCAAACTGTGCACCACCTGGATTGACTACAAGAATACCTATAACTCAGTGCCTCACACATGGATCCTGGAATGTTTAGAACTGTACAAGAACAACAGAACTCTAAAAGCCCTCTATCAGAAAATCAATGGGGCTGTGGAAAACAACCCTAGATGACAACTTCAAACCAATTGCACAAGTCATCAAGTGAAAGACTTACCAAGGAGATCTCTCTGTTCTCACTACTGTTCTGCATAGGCCTGACCCCCCTCAGCTAGATCATCAACAAGACTGCTACGGATACCAACTATGGAGTGCAGCAAACATCAGTCACCTCCTCTACATGGATGACATCAAGCTGTATGCAGAGAGTGAACGAGACATTGATTCACTGCCGATTCATTGCAAACTTTAAGAGTGGTTTCAGCAGATTTCAGCAGATTCCAGGAACGACATCCGAGATCTCTGTCCAGAAGAGCACAGTCCTAAGAACAGTTGGCCGAGCGGGGATTTTTTTCATACATAACTTGACTTATCCCACTACTAGTCAATTTGGACATATCTTCCTCAATTTGTGACAAATTAGGAATTTAGTCCTAATGACACAACAGCTTTAAAAACCACATTATCCCATGAGACCTGAGAAAATGAGGATCTTACAGCAGCAGCGCAGGAGCATTAATCGTTATGATTATGTAAGGTGTGCTTAGAGAATTGATGAAACAAGCATAAAAATTTGCAAAAGGAATCGGTTTCAGCGACAGATTTGTTTCCACAAGACTGTGATCACATCCTAGTTTAAAATTATAACTTCAGTGCTCAAAATCCCAGTTTTATGTGGTAGGGACAATGATCAAAAAGACCTCAAATCACATCAACGTCCTCATTTGAAATGTCTAAACCACAATCTCAGAGGGAAAGGAAAAAAACAACACCAGGAACATACAGAAACAAATAGATGTTTCTCTGCAAGCCAAGGATTTTCTCAGACCCAGAGTCGCACAGAAACTGTGGGGTGATCTGACAAAGCAGACAGATTTGTCTTTGGGATACCATTTGGACCAGGCCACATTTTTCTGTCTGACCCGACCTCAGCCCAAGAGTGTGGCAACCAAACACAACCTGAACCCGGTGCAGTTCAGTTGTGCTGTATTTTTCTTCCAGAAGCAACATCATCGTTTTAATTTTGATTGCACTTTAAAATAGACTTAAGAAGAAGCATGGATCTACACAATCTTTTTTTGTGGTGCAGAAGTTTCAAAGTGAAGCATTTAGTGGAACATATGAGCAATTATACTCATTTAGCTTAAAGTTTCTGTCCAAACCTGGTCTTCTCTTTCTAACTTCTCACCACTTCAGTCCTATTGCTCTTTTCTGTTCTTTTCACTATTCTCTTCCACCAGTGTCATTCTTTTTCATTCATCTTTGACTCACTTTCTGTGTGCATGTGTGTGTGTTTGCAGAAAAGGTACCTTTACTGATTGGACAGCTGTTTTGTCATATTTTTCAGCCTGGCTTAAAATTGTTCATGACTCAGCATGAAACTCGATCAACTATCTAAACACAACAAACAATTTTTGTTTGTTTTGCTGTTTGACTCACTGTTGTATTCATTAATCCCTTTTCCAATCGAGATGCTCGCTGCATCACTACATGCTCATAGTCCTGCATGTGTGTGTATGTGAGAGTGCACAAGTGCACAACATGTCTCTCAATGCATGTCTTTGAACAACATCTTTAACAAGATAGATGATGCTTTTTGTTTGTGCACCCTGTTAAAAAAGACATTTAATGCACACTAAACCCTTCATCTACACAAATATGTGCAGCCTGTATTTACATGTATCTGTGAATGCACTGGTGAATGTGTGCACGGCTGTGTGATGTCTCTATCTCACTGACATAGGCAGTAAACAAAAACAGACATTTCTGGAGCATATTATTAGTCAGTAGAAACAGATGAAAGCAACAAAATGCAAACAACCTCATTTTATTGGATGTTGCAACTCAACATCAATTACACACAAATGACTAGATTTGATTTTGTTAAATGCTCATCAAGACGAAGTAGATAATTGCTGAAACTAACCACATGGGGCGTTGCCTTTTTGTTGTGGCCTGATTAAATATAAAACATTCAGTGTACTATGAATTCCATTCCTGTTTGTGTGCTTTTTTTTAATTGATTGAAAAAAGTACACAAACAGGAATGGAAAGACTAATAGAGAAAAGTTACATTGGCAGTTAGAGAGCCAAGAAAGCATGCTGTAGGGTTGCAACTAATGATTATCTACAGATCTGTTAATCATTTGCATCACAAAATGTTGAAAAATGATCACAGGATATGAATCGGAGACAAGCAGCAGATCCTAACATTTGAGGAAAATGAACCATCGGTTGTTTAACAGTTTTGCTTGTTGAATTGGTTATGATTAGATGACTATCAAAACTATTCTGATTAAATTATCTATAATTTAATCAAGAAATAATTCCTGACATATTATGCTGTAACAAAATTTTTAAAACTTTACGTTCGCTTTTGCTTTTAATTTGAACTTACAAGGACTTTGACTTTCTAGTGGTTCTCCATGTACTTACACATAAACAGAAAATACACAGTAACACAGTATATACAGCTTGTATTGCATATCATCAAGAAATGTATGGCATATACATGAAATATTGATATAATTTAATTTGAAGGAACAGTGTTTGTGTTAGTGGGTTATTGTACATGGGTTGTTTGACAAACTATAAGTTTAACTGAGTTATAGTGTTTGGGAAGAAAATGAAAAGCTAGACGTCTTTTCATTAATTTATCATTCCAACGTGTTCTTAGAAAAAAGGACTTAGTGATAGAAATGCAACTATATGTTGCAATGGTCTTAGAATAAATAAGTCTGGTATTAAATCTCAGTTTTACAGTATTACTCCGTGGTAGGCCAAATGAAATAAGGCTCTGTCAGAGACCAGCCTCAGATTCTGCTTTATTAGACACAGAGGGGATTCAGTGTCACACTGCAGTGATTTCATGTGTTCATGTCTGTGACAAACCCCAGGACACAAGACTGACTGTTGGAAATAATATGGTTGTGCCTGAGGCCCAAGTAATGTAAGTTCCCTTTGATAAATTCTGTTTAATTATCTTGCAATTAACTAGTCCATTAAAAGACTATTGGACAAGATGGCAGTTAGCACTTATTGTATTTCCTCCCATATAGGAAATGAGGGGCAGAGGTGGGGGTGGGTGGGTGGGTGGGGGGATGGGATGGGCAGCTCATCTGTCAGACTCTGTGTGTGTTTCTGTGTCTGGGTGGTGCTTGGTGATATTATAGATGGACACACAAAGATAGGCCATAAGGCTGACAGCTAAATGAGTATCTGTGTGTGCCCAATGCTAACAGCTCTGATTGTGTGTCTCTTAAAGTGTATGAATCTGTCTTTCTGAATGTGTGTGTGTGTGTGTGTGTGTCTTCTTGTATGTGAGTATGGGCCATGAATGACACAGTTCTGAGCAGATAATGTAGAGAAGATGAACAGGGAAATTTTCATTATTAAAAGCTAAGTTCTCGTCTCTTTATTCCAACTCATTAAGTATGAATTGTGTTAATATTTCCATTTGTCTTTGTTAATGCCATCTCCATCTCTTGCCTTGTTCATTTGCTCCCCCTCTGAGTCGTTACAAGTTTCTAAAAAGGCACTTTACAAAAATGGAAGTCATTATACTGTACTGACATTGTATTTTACATCTATATTATCTAGGTAGTGGCAGGTAGTAACTCTCTTTGTGTTTTAAACACCTGTCTTCTTTATTATTATTATTTCACTGGTTATTTCTGTCTTTTTAGCATCCATTGAAATCTACTACTAATCTACTAAATAATTCTTATTTTTTGGATACTGCACAGTAGAGAACCAGACTGGAAACAAGATGAGACTGGGGGCGCGACAAAGGCATGTGACTGAAATTGATTTCGAACTGTTACACTTACAAATGAAATTTAGTTTTTACTTATATTCTACACAGTGTCCCATCATTTTGGAAAAGAGGTTGTACCATTATTGTTTGAATTTAACCTACCTAAAATTGTATTATATCACAAAGATCATTCTAGACTTCACAGTATGAAAGCAAGAATAGATATGCAAGAAGATCACAAAAAAAATAAACCACAGATTTGGCTTCCAGATGAAATGAGTGATGACTAAAGGCAAGTCAAGGGCAGGTAGTGAAGGTCATTCAGGGAGAACCAGCTACCAGTAAAGACATTTGCCAACCTCTGCGCCCTTCAATAATAAAAAGAGCAATAATTTGAAAACAGGCCAACCAGTCTGCCCTTCTACTGGGATTTGAATCCTGGCCAAAGGTTGCCTGATGAATGAGGGATACACTATTAGGACTGAAACCTAGCCAGGTTCCCTCCTCCTTCCTGTGAGAAGCTAGCAGTCTTGCAACAGAAACTTTACCAAGCTGTTGGCATTTATCACAGGGAGGGGACCAAACTGGTAGGAATGAAACTTAGCCGACCACTCTCAGCTGGAGCCAATGGATCAATCTCACTTTAACAGCTCTGCTCATTCACGCATGTGCACAGTCACACATCCATGCGTGTGCGTGCACACACATATACACACACACAAGGCAAAAGTGAGGTTGATTTCATTCTAACAGCTCAGACTTTCCATCCAGAACACTCACTGAAGGAGAAAAAGTCAGAAAGACCGCAGGCAAGAAAGAATGAAAGATTTGAGGGCTGTAAAGCTAAAGACAAATGGAGAGGGGAAGAAAGAAAGGAACAGAGAAAGAGATAAAGACAAAAGAATGACTGGGTGTAAAAGCTGTGGGTATGAGGGGAAAGACATGGATATGAAACACAGTAAGTCCTTCTACTGTTAGTGTTTAGCACCATTTTATTTCATATTAAATACAAAGTCTGTAGTCTGTGTAAGCTCTGCCAGGGAGTATGTGCATGCTCTGTAATGCTCATGACATATTTCATGATGTCCTTATTTCATGCCACTTCAAAGTACTCACCATTATTCAATTTATGCACCACTAATACTTCAATCTACATGCTATATGCCAGGGCTATTCAATTACGTATTAAGTTGGGCTAGATTTTCAAATCAGGATTTGGATCAGGATAAAAAAGAACTGTCAATGCTGTCAAGTCTACAAGTGTGCAAACCCATAAAAAAAGAAAAAACACAATACAAATGAATATTTCTACTAAAATATTACTACCACTCACTGTGCACTGATGATATGTAAGCAGCAGTTACACTGCTAAGATTTTAGTGGGAGAAGTGACATATTTGGTTCTGAACAAGAGCACTAACATTTGGATCACACGATGTCAATGCAATCTGAAGGCCCTGGTGAAGAACACTGTCACTCAGGGAGCATCAAGAGCTGATTTTTATCAAGTTCATGTGTGAAAAGATTGATTCACAAGCCAACCCTGTCTCCTAAAAATTATGTTCGTATACAACTAAACTGAATTCCCGACTACGTTTCTGTAGAGAATGTAATTGTTACGTTGTCACGTTGTACTGAAGCGTGAAGAACAAAGTCCTGTCTGAGTTTGGGTTTAGGTAAGAAAAGTACTGAGGTTAGGATTAGAGAAAAGATCGTGTTTTGGTTTCATTTTTGATGCAGACGTTGTGTGTGTGAAGCGACTGTGTGAAGTGACATTTTTATCCATTAACCAGCCCCCAGTCTTTGGGTTAAACTGATGGTTTTCGTCCTCTATTTTACACTTGTGAGATGATAAAGACTTGTTGAGCACTGTCCTAACACCACTGCCCGCTACACAACAACATGCTGCGTTAAAGGTTGACTGTTGCTTGGAGAGTGCTGCATTCACTGTCAGTGCTACTGGAGGAATTTGTGAATTTCTGTGAAAATTTGCCAACTAGAAAATGTGTTTTCTCAGTTTTTTTGCATTTCTGGTAGGACCACGGGCTGGGCCACTCGAAGGTTGTTTCTGGGTTGCATGCGGCCCGCGGGCCGCTATTTGAATAGCACTGCTATACGCTCTTTATATAATCGTCAGCCTTTCATACCTAGCACATTAAGAGCTGTCGTTTGTATATCTGGACAAGGCTCCTAAATGGTATTTCTACAATGACAATAAAGCTAATAAAGTTTTATATGGATAGATGGAAAGCTGAGTATATGGATAGATGTACGCTTGTACAGAACGTGGCCGACTGGGACACGCATATAAACGGTTAAACTGACACTGTATTATTAATGACGGGCCTGTGTATTATAATGGGATCACACTACACCCGCTGCTCTCCACTATCAGTAGGAAGGTGCTAAGAGCGCAGAGATGTTCTCACCTACTCGATGATGTGCTATGAATGACAAATAGTTGTCCGTGGCTGGCTGCCGTAGAAAATGAATAAAAGTGTCTTTATTGTATTTTAAACACCAGCCGTCGCGGTGGGATGGGAATTTGTCTTGGTGACAATGCGCACAAATTGGAAGATCTGTTACTTAAACATTTATTTTGCAATGCAGCCCAGAGTTGGAAATTGATATAAATTTTTAAACATATGAAAGTCAGTGGAACATTTGTATCTTTCAACATAAGTTAGCTTTATGTCACTTTGTGCCGCTGTGAAATAGGAAGGAGTATGCAGCAGTGCATTGCAACAGTGCACCATGAGACAGCTGCACCAAGTAAGATTAAATACAAGTTAGAAGCACTAAAAAGCGTGGGGGTATTAAGATAATGTGCAGACATTGCACAAGTGTAAATTGGATAATAGTAAACATTAACACTGGGAAAATTACACCATTTCTGTTCTGTATGCCCCATTGTCAGACCTCTTTGGTTTGTTTTAAGCAAATATTTATGTTACTGGGCAGCAGGAGAAAATCAGTGGCGCTGTATTAACAGTAGAATTAAAGGTCTGGAATTGTGGTATTTAGTGAGTGATTGACTGATTTTAATCCTGTTCACAATAATTTTTATCCATCATGTTTAAAGGTAACAGTGACTGAGCACATAACCTGATCTCTTGGAGCCTTTGGAAACTAAAGTAACTGCATTGTAATTCGTAACGTTTCAAATACGTTGTAGGCAAGTATATTCTGATGTTAACACCCCACTTAGTAATTTATGGGTGTAATAATGCACTGACTATATACTGTACTGGCCATTTATTAAAAATCATAAGCCTCATCCTGACGAGGTTGTTATACCAGGAGGATGTGGGTGAAAAACTTTGACCACGCTGCACATTAACTGATCTCATCATTCTGGATGACATTTTTAGCATTGCTAAATTACAGTAATAGACAACTCTCTCCACTCCAGCATACTACAAATAAAATCAGTTGAAGGCAGCCTGTACTGCATCTGAGAAACCTGCAGCTGATACTGCAATAGACCATTTTCTCTTTGGCAAATACCCAACAGCTTATATGTCCCCCGCAAGCTACCAAGCAGAACTGCATGTGTAAATGGTAAGCTTAGTAAAACTTTCTTCCAATGTACTTCTTACATATAAAATTGTCTGCAGAGTTGATGGTTTTCTATAACTGGATCTGCACATTAAAACACACCCGGCATGCAGACAGGATTTGTATTATTCTCTAAAAAATAAAATCTTGTGTGTGCTCACAACAGGATTATCAGGATACTCTAAACACCGCACTGAATATTAAAATCACCCCACTTGTCCCTAGAGACATAAATCCTTTCAGACAGGAGACACAGACATGCAATGTAACACTTTCCCAGCTTTGTCCTGCATAAGTAATCCCATCATGACGGGGTTAAGTTTGTACAGTGGAGACCACTGGCTGTCCTGTGGTCCCGAGAGAGAAAATACACAACCTCAGATTTCTCCTGTTAATGGTCACGTGGCAGAGATAGTGGGGTTTTGACTCAGGTCACTGCTGGTTGTTACTGTACATTTAAAATAATCAACATTTTAGTCTGAATAGAAGATTGGATTTATCCCTCTGCACAGGTCAGAGTTTGGTGTCATCTTATGCACATACAGCATAATTGGAAACGTGGTTATTCATTGTCATGTTGAACTTTTAACTGTTTCATTGGTGTAGAAACTAAAGAAAGTAGAAAATACAAGTCTGATGATAAGCAGGTAATGCTAGACTAAAGAACAGTGTGGTGGAAAACACCTAAGGGTACTGAATAGAAGGTGTGTTTTATTGCTTAGTGTATGAATCCAGGCCATCGTTTGTAGAAGAAAGATGTTATTTCTTATTTCAGAAATCTCTCTTGAATTGATTGGCTGCGGTTGATTTAAAAAGAAATTGTACACCAATCAGCCACAACCGTGAAATAACCAACAGGTGAAGTGAATAACGTTTATTATCTCCTTAAAAATGGCACCTGTCAAGGGGTGGGATATATTAGGCAGCACGTGAACTGTCAGTTCTTCAGTTGAAAGCAGGAAAATGGGCAAGTATAAGAATCGGATTGACTCTGATAAGGGCCAAATTGTGATAGCTACTGGGCAATGACATCTCCAAAATGGCAAGTCTTGTCGGGTGTTCTCGAGATGCAGTGCTCGGCATTGACCTAAAGTGGTCCAAGGAAGGACAGCTAGTGACCTGGCAACAGGGTGATTGGTGAATGAGGCTCAGTGATAGGCATGGGGAGCAAAGGGTAGGCTGTGTTGTCTGATTCCACAGATTGCCCATGGTGACTTCTGGCCATCGCTGAAAGCACCTACAATGGACACATGGGCGTCACCCCTGTGGGCATCATTTACCTGGGGACGACATGGCACAAAGGTGTATTATGGGAGTCCTATCTGTTGTGGTCCCACCTCACAACTTATAGGACGTAAAGGATAAGTTGCTGATGTCTTGTTGGCAGATACCAGAGGACACTTTCAGAGGTCTTGTGGAGCCCATGCCTCGACAGGTCAGAGCTGTTTTAACAGAAGAGGGAATCTACACAATATTGAGCACGTGTTTTTTAATATTGTGGCTTATGTGTACATATTGTATACACATACAGGGTCAGGTGACTATGTATATGTACACACACTACAGATCAGTAAAGGTAAAAAATAAAAATACACGAACTAATCTATATGCAGACAGAACAGTGCAGGGATGCTGTAATGGTAAAGTTACAAGAGAAATGACTCAGTACGTGTGTGGAGCCGACAGAGACAGCAGGTGTGTGGTAGGAAGGAAATTGGTATATTACTGTATGATAGAGAGAGGGAGAGCCAAAAAGACTGCTAGAGAGAGATGAGAATGAATCCTACCTGAGGGAGAAAACACTGAAAGACTGCTTCAGTTTTACTGAGAGACAAAGAGAGAGAGGACGGTGTTAGTTTGGCTACAGAGTGAAATGTCTTCTGTTAAGGCACCTACCCCTGAAGGCACAGACCTCATCGTGTGCGCTTTTGTGAGTCTTTGCGTATATGAATGTGCATGTTTGTGTTTTTGTGTACGTAGGCAATGTTTTGTTAAACCTCTTTAACATTTAAAATCTCATGCAAATTCCTCTTCAAATGAAGCCTTTAAAATGTGTGTGGGATGATGAGTGCATCACATCTCCAGTCTTTCTGAAGGGAGGAGAACACAGATTAAATCAACTGAGTTCCCCTGACAGCTCTCTCTCTCTCTCTCTAGAACACACACACACACACACACACAGATTCTCTACCTGGAGTGCCTCAATCTAATCTTTGCTAGGTCAGACAGATGTACAGGGAGCTATGAGAAGCAGGGGAGCTCTATGTGTGTGTGTGTGTGTGTCTTGTAAATGAGGATTTCTGTCATGTTAACCACTGCAACATGACGGATGGCAGGGCATAGACATGGACATATACACCCATTTTATAATAGCAATAACCTGTTCTGGGCTGCATGGAAAATCTATCAGAGTTGAGGCAGCTCGCCATAACTCGCCAAGTTTAGGAGACCGCATTGTAGCAAAACACCTTTTTGTTTCATAGACTCGTGAGCTGAGCATGATGAGAAGTTGAGCTAATATGGTGAAACAGTTTGGAGTTTTCTTCTGTCAAGCAGTCAGCACACTTTTACTGAAATATTACTTCCATCTACTGAAGTCTGTTGTGGGTTATTACAGTAATAATACCTGAGAGGGCTTTCTTTACTGTGATTATGGGTATGACAGTGATTTAGAGAGGTAAGCATTCTGTCTGCTACAACAAAGTACCCACAACAGTACTAGAACATGCCCTCCTGGGTATCATGGCTTTTATGCAACAGTTACCAGCACATGTGCTCAGTGAAAAGCTTCCTCAGGAGGAAGCTTATGTGTACATGGCAATAAAAAGCAGGATAAAGCAGGGGAGACTGTCAACGAGCCCCCTGGTTTCCAAAAGTATCTAATAAAACACAGCTAGCTGTATTTTATGACACTCATCAGTATGGTTTGAATGCATCTTTGACCTGTTAAACTGCTTGGCTGAGAAGGCAGGGTGTTGGATGCATGGGTTCTGGAGAGTAGAGATATCAAAAAACCTACATGACAGTGGTTCTCAAAGTCATATCTGAAGCCAACACAGAGTCACTAGGGAAATTTTAATAGGACCTAGCAAATTACAAACACTTTAGATCTGCAGTTTTTATCTGAAAATATATGCTATAACCACTTAAATCAATAGGAACTGATACAAGAGCGAAATGTGTCCCTGACTTACATCAATACTGAAACACTTTGGGGCTTATTTATTTGAGTTTATATCTACAGACACTCTTTGAATAAGTCATTTAGGATCAACCTGAGCTGAATAAAAGGAAATGTCTCTGCATTTTCAAACTTTATAGTGATGTGTAAAATTGGTGTCACTCTAAAGAATCCTGTATCCTACCATCTCATGATAGAGTCTTATCGGATTTTGTGTAAATGGTAGAACACGTTGGACATTATTTTACCATGGTTTCACAGACAACAATAACCTTTTACAAGGTTGAGCCCCTTTTTATCTTCACTGGTAGTCATATCACTCTATGTGATACAAATAGGAAGAGAGACTCCTGGGAATAAATGCTGTGGATCATGTAACAGATCAAGATAGTTGAACACTCTGTCTCTGACCATAACCACAACAAACCCATATCTTGACTTAAACAAGTGAAATCTGATAAACATAACTAGATTCAGACATTTGAGCTTATTAAAACCATTATCTGTAACACCAACAAATAACCATTCCTTAGCCTGAAGACCTCAAGATGCCCTTTTAGCTTAATAATCTGTAATTCAATAGTGAACCACAATCTTTTCTGTTTAAAAACTAATAGGAAACATCTTTTGGCTGGCGGGGTAAACCCCTTTGGCTGGGTCATAAACTGCGTAAATCACTGACATACCCATCATACCTCAGAGCCCAAAAGAGAAGTTGCCTTCTTAAACAAATACGACCTTTAGCCTTCATCCAGGATCACATGACTGCCAAAGGCTACTGCATTATTTTTTGTTTTTATAAGAGAAATACATCAGCCACTGTTGGCAGATACTAACCAACATCATATGTTTTTGGTGTAGATTATAATGAATTTTATGATCCACTCTTTTGGAATATTTGAGTCATCCCGTTTAATTAATAACAGTAGTTCAACACAATTTACAACTTGTTTGTTTTGACTGTCAAACTAAGATTATTGAAAGCTGCTGTTCAGAGTCTGGTCTGATGCTGCATTTGTGGTAGATGTGACTGATTTCTGTCTGATTTCAATAGGACTTGGTTTTAAAATCCGAATTTTTGAAATGAATTAAAAACATAATTGTTAGCTTGGGTTTGGAGTGGTTATTTTCCAATGTAAATGATTGAGAGATTGCTACTTTTCTTTCTTTTGCTCACTTTCCCAGCTGTCTCCGTCCATGTGTGTGCCAAGTGGAGAAAAAAGAAGCTGTGTGAGAGAGAGAAAACAGTGTGTTTTCCTGCTGAACTAATGGTCAGTAATGGATGAAATACAACAAACTATTGCTTCAGTTCACGGGTTGAGGTCAGATTGGGACTCATCAGTCATGGCATGGTGGTATGATTGCAACAAACACTGTAAATTAAAGCTCTTTTGCTTGTGTACAAAGAGTTCCTTGTTAAAGTCAGTGGCTTTTGGGAACCCTCTGGGCGGTAGCAACATAAAATTGATAAAAAATAACAATAAAATTCTTATGTGCATAGTTTTTCTTGTGTTTGTGTGTCACTGCACAGTATACTGTTTATTTAGACAAGTTATAATTGTTATTTTTCCTGTCAATCTGTCTCTGTGTCTGTCCACCCGTCTGTTTGTCCATCTGTCACCCACCATCTACCCATCTGAGTGTGTGTGTGTGTGTGTGTTTGAAATCAGAATTAAATGCTTGACTGAGGGGGATTTCTCACTCCACATTTCTTAATACTCAGTTGTCACACACCTTACTCTGCCTGCCAGCCCCCCCCCTAGTTTCTGCCTGTGTTTTTTCACTTTCAGATTCTTGCTGCCTTTCTTCCTGCTTCACCGCCTTTATGTTCTGCGCCCTTTTTGTTCTCCTTTCTGTAATTGCATCTGAATTTGCATCTTTACTTCTACTGATCTCCAATGACAGCTGCCACTCCATGTCGTACAGGTGGGGTTACCATGACAACTTGTCTGTGTGATCAAAATAAAGACCTCACTCCCCATTCCCATGCACATCATTTATTTATTTATGAAACAGAAACGTGGTGGGGCCGGCGCTGTTGCCCTCTGTTTTCTCATCCTGATGTTGGTTTGCTGTCAGAAGATTTTCAGAATGCATTTATTTATTATTTCTCTTTATGTCATTTTTATTGAGGATTTATTTGAGCAACATTTCAGAAGATAGTAGAATAGTATTATTAAGAGCCCGAACATACAGCATCCTCCTAGATTACCACATAAGGCAGTTTTTTTCAGAGGTGTAGTAAGGTAGTAAGGATGCACCAGTATGAGAAACATGGAGAAATTAGAATTAAATGATGACAAAGTCTATATGAGCCTTCATGACTGAAACCATTAAAGTAGTCAATTAAAGCACTGGTTAAACAGTTCTGTTGGGTTCTTGTGTGTCAGAGTGTTATAAAACTGGTACATCAGCTATTTTTTTCTTAAACACACGCAGTTGTAGTGGTGTCCCATTTTTTCAAATTCATTAACAATGAACGTGTCCCATATCTCACTGCCACAGAATGCTGCTGCAAGGTAAATTAGGCAATTCTCAGGTAGATTATAAATAAGGATATAGAAGTTATTTTTGACCCTGTGGAAAACTTTGATTGATATTTCATATATATGTAGCACAACTTTCTGTGCATTTTCTTCATTGGACGTTGTTAGGCTGTTTTGAAAGGCCAACAGAAACCGATGAAAATGGCCTAAAGGTTCAATCCTAACACTAATGGTCTTCGTGGTTTTTGCTAAATTCAGGTGAGGTATTAAACCTCCAGCTGCTCAGCTTAGTAGCAGATAAGTACCAAGGTTTTACTGGGCAGCTCAGAAATATGGATGTGTGTAATTTAATGAATGTGATGTGTTCCTAAAAGCAGCATGCTCACTCAGCAAACATTTTTGGGATACATGCTGTAGAACTTTAATAAGTAATGCTCTGTCCTTTTCTTCCCATATTTTACCACAGTAATTAGTATGGGAGTTAGGTATACTGCAGCTTCTTTAAATGTTAATCAGGCTGAGCAGTGAGTATATTCAAAATACTCAAAAGATGTTGCTGTGCTCTGCACACCTGCATATACATTAGTTTAATCTCTACTACAATCCTGCATCTTGAAGTCTGCTCACTAACTTCATCGTGAGGGATTTTGTCAACCCAGAGGACTGCACCTCCACAGCAGCTACACAGAGTTTGAATTCATACATGCGGTATACTTCACGCTAAAACTTTGTAGTGGAGAGTTCTTGGGTATAAAAGTGTCTAATTGACATCCCAACTGCAGACACTCTGCACAACAGCTGGTGGCAATACACTGGGCACAGTCCTACAAATTACAATTTATATTCTCCTAAACTGTAACATCAAATCGGTTTTGAATGAGACCTCATGCCGACCAGATTAAATTTTTGCTAAATATAAATTAGGAAATGTTCAGACTGGAAATAAATACATTTTGAAAACTTTGCCTTATTTTATTTGTCTTCCCCACAAACTTTGCTTATGGCAACTGAACCTGAAAGATAAGATTTGTGTTATCTTATCTTATATTCAACCTTTTTACAGTGCTATTGTTAACTTAGCACACTTCACTGGCCATCCGAACCAACCACCTCCTTAGGGAATCCATGCAACAATTATGTTCCACCAAAAACATGCTAGGAAAGGCTGCTTAATAATATACAGTATAACATTTAAAGGATAGGGTGGGCTATATATACGAAAAAAAAAAAAAACGCTTGATGGTAAATTATTCTTAAACTTGCACTTGTTGCTCTTGTGATTGTTCAAACTTTGATTCCAATATTAACGCCCTGCAATTAATTTTTCTTTGGGTTCATTCATTTGGCATCATGTTCAGAGTTCCCCCAGGACGACCAACTAGTTAACATTTACATACATGTGAGTTCTAACTTCTGCAGTGCAACTGTTTGTCTCTCTCCATCTCTGCATTTCTCTCTTTGTCCACTTCCTTGCTTTCTATTGACCCCCGTCTTGTATTTGTCTCTTTAAAACTTTCACTTTACATCTTTAAGTGATGCCACTTGTAAGCACAGTGTTAGAGAGACAGCAGTCACAGCTTCCCCTGGGGTGTCGACTACAGTGTGAAGGGCTGGCACATGCTGGATTACTTATTCAACATGTTACCTTTTTGGACAGCTGTGAGAAGGAAGCTCTTCTTTTATATTCTATACATTTTCAGAGCTGTTCTATAACACCTCCACTCATTTGTGATCTCGCCTTCTCTTGCACACATTCGCAAACACACAACCCGCTCACACATAAAAAGAGCGAGGGAGGGTGAGATGTTGGATCAAACAGACTCATTTGGCCTTGGTAAGAAAGAGTCCTCTTATCTTAAAACAGCCATTTAGTGTTAATTAATCCTTTTGACTGAAACCTCCCCCTACAACATATTCTCTTTGGTTGTTAGGCTTTCATGCTTAAAGTGCTCATACTACCTCAGATAGCCAAGTTACTGAAAAAATCCCAAAATCTGATTAGACCTGTACTGCCTTTTCTCTCTGTAGCTTTCTGGCACACATGCTATGCCAGCTAGTTAATGTGCCATTTTGCTTTCAAGCTTAAAGGACTTGTTCTATCAATCACGGGAGGATTTCCACCAACTGTCCACTTTCTCTTTAGCTTTGCAGCAATAAGCTTGAAACGGTCAAGCTGTAAGGCTTTAAGATAGCTACTCCACAAACACACACATAAACACGCAATTAGTTTACCCAGCCGTGTTGCTCACTTGCTGAAAGTCCAAGCTGCTCTTCAAATAGGTTTCTCATTCTTTGATATCTGGTTTTCATGCTAAAATTGTTTACATTCATAGACCAAACCACCCCATCTGAACAGAAAAGGTTTCCCTTTGTAATTTGGCTTTGTCTCTGTAATTTACATTCCAGCCTTCATCAAACACATGCAATCGTTGCTTTTTAGCTTTCATGTTGTGATGGCAAATTGCTAAGCTGTAAGAGGACTGTTGTACTCGTGATAAAGCTGAACAGCCTGCACTCAAAAAGTATTAGTATGTGACTCATCAAGCCTCAAATGCAAACATCTCTTTGTGTTTCATGCTGCAGTGGCAAAAGCTTTGACAGTGTTTTTTCTGGTGGCTCTTTTCGTTCTAAAAGGATCTTTGGGGTTAAATCTAAATTTCATGACAGATATTGTTGTTTGAGGTTCTGCCTTGCTGTAGTATCAAACCTCTCGGTGTCTCTTTCAAACCTGCTTTTTGCTCCTTAGATAAGCAGTGGCATCATCAAAGAAATGAGAAAAATAAGGGGGGACGAGAGAGAAAGAGAACAGAAACAGAAAGCCACACCGGTTTGTTTGATAAAAGTTCAAAAATCTGCCTCAACCCTCTCTCACATACACACATATAAAAACACAGCCTTTCATATAACATCAGTTTCAAGTTAATGTGAAGTGACACTCTAATGATTTCTGAGTGTTCCCATGCTTCCCATGGAGTCTTGTACAACTTCACCGAAAGACTCACTGGCTGCAGCTCTGTCACTCAGACAGAACACAAACACTTGAGCTGTTTGGTTTTTCTGTCCCCACCGCTTGACTCCTACTAAAAGAAAAGAAAAAAACTAAACAGATTTCCTGTCTCTGTCTATCTGTGTCTGTCTGTGTCTAGCTAAACACCAGTCAGAACTTTGCTGATGTTGCACAGCAGAAACAAATTTGTCACTGAACTAGAAAATCAGCAATGCTTTTCACACAACTCATAGTAAAACAAAAAGTATAAAAGAATAAACTTTCCCAACAAAACATAGTGAGGATGGACAAAATGTGAAAAATGTGCTTCATCAAAAAATGTCAGTTAGTAGCATGCATATGAAAACCGTGTTCCTCCTGCCAGAACTCTATTGTTATATTGTTGACAAAAATGATCTAAGGTCTATTGCCCACAAGTATTAACCCCTGCCAAAATGAGGTTGGGGGGAGGGGAACAGGAGCTGGATATATTGCTCTTCCTGTCTGCTTTGGCAGGAATCAGTTGTTTCTGCTTTGATTTCCAAGAAGAGGATGATTTGCTTGCTAGACTTGCAGAATATTACACAAATCGTTTCCAGTTTTATTGCATCAGGATCCAAGGTTGTGAGTGGGGTCAGATAAAGTGTACATGTACTGGGTGCTCTCTAGCTCCAGCTCTTTAGTGTCACATTCCCTGGAAAATGTATGCTGTTTTACAGTACAGATAAAACAGACCTAAATGCTGACTTCAACATGTGTAAGTACTGAGAATCTTGCAGACATGATAGCAGAGATGACTTTACCAGAATGCTAATATCTGAAGTTCTTATCTTCCTCTTTACTACACTTCACAGTCTCTCTATTATCACGCTGGATCATGGTTAGTGATTTTATTTACAAATACAGATTTGCAGCATGTGAGTGATTGTAATGTAATATATTCACAGTGTCTGATATTGCTTTCTAAATAAAATAGCCCTTTAGGAAAGAAATAACAAGAATGTATGGATCTGACTGACATTGAATATTACTATTTGTTGTCGGAAAGCTCAAACAATCCCTTCCTGATTAAAAAGAAATGCCTGACATATATGAAAGATATTCACTGCTAAAGGTTTAAGAGAGATGTCCCCTTATAATCAACCAGAGAAGGTCAAACCCTCTGTGTCATACACTGAATATACACCCTGTCTCAAAAAATTACTTTCCTATACAACTAAACTGCACACACAAATATGTTTTCGTGGGGGAACGTAATTGCGACCGGATTACGTTTTCTGTTAACATAATGATCATATGTTCACAATTAACGTAAATCACAAGAAGCAAATACGTTGATACCAAGTATTTTAATCAAATGTCCACAGGCAACGTATTTTTGTCCTCCAAAATATCCGATCTATAACATCTGGTTTTGTCTTCCGTGAAAATATCCGACGTTGCAGTTCAGCATCCAAATGAGTTTTATTATGATTGGATTCAGGCATCACAGCACTGGGTTAGGAAATACACCCGCCATCCACACCACCACCTCCTTCTGACTCACTTTAAGTTACTACCTGTAGCACGTCATTCATTCAAATAATATGTTTCACCACAACATGATAATTACATTCGCTACTAAAACTTAATCGCGATTGCAGATTAGTTGTATACGAACTTAATTTTTAGGAGACAGGGTTGTTTATCTACATGTATGTACTTTTTTACAGTGTAGATATAACTAGAATTACTGCATTGCAGATGCCTCCACTAACCAGTGACGTTGTAGTTTACATGCATGTCAGTCCAGACTCATATTCTAATTTTTGCATGAGTCCAGTGGATGTTTGTGCCAGCTGTAATGAAATTCCTTCCAGATCAACATCACAGACCATGACCTTTGACCACCAAACTTTCATCATTGAGTCCAAGTTGACAGTTGGAAAGGAATTCCCTCCAAGCATTCCTTAGATATCACGCTCACAAGAATTGGGTGGCTGGATGGACAGACAGACTGGCAATGCTTACAATGTAGTGTAAATACAAATACATTCAAGTAATTCTCCCACACATGATAATTTGAGTTAATTGGTTGTTCACTGATGCCTGTTACTTTACATACAGTCAAAGACTGAGTGTTCTGGGATTTGAGGAGTTTCAGGTAGCTGGTCCTATAAATATTTTGATGCTGTGCAGTTGGAGGTTTGTAGAGTGACTGGGGACTGTGTGGGATCTGAGTTAGTGTTTTTGACAAGTTTGATATTCCGAGGGGACTAATTTGCTTTACACATAATCACAGAAAGACACAGTCTGTCTGCACTCCTTCTCTCTGCCTTTCCTTCCCTCAGTCAGTTTCTGTTTCAATGCCTCCCGAGGGACGGTCAACTAGTGGTGTCATGGGGTAAGTATGTCTACTCCAGTGGTTCTTTAACTTCTTCAGCGATGAAGCAACGTCAGTACAATTAGCCTCTCACCAGCAGGACCCAGATTATTTGACCCATGAAAAGTCCATGACCCATTTCAGGGTCCTGATCCACAGTTTCAGGAATGCTGACATACAGAGTGTGTATTTAACGCTTTAAATATAGTCTCCCACTCTGGGAGCCAATCTAATGAAAACATTCCCTGGAACAGAGCGAAATTTTATTTTGGGTCCTGAACCTTAAAAAATGCAGGCAGTGTTTTGTCATAGTCTGGTTCAAAAGCAAAAGTGGGTCATGGGAAGATTAAAACTGGCCTTCAAATTATTCTCTAGAAACTGATGTCAGGACTCATCGGCTGTGCTGTGCTGCAAGACCCCTGGGTTACTGCACTAAATGCAAGCTAAAGTTTTCCATATGCTGTGTGTGTCAGTAAACCACTGCAAGCACAGGGTGGAAATCAGTTCATTTCAATTCCACTTCAATGTCTTCAAGGGAAAATTCTTAAAGAACAGAGTTAAAGAAAACATCAATAGATTCATAAAAGCAACTATGGAAACAGTAAACTGCTAATTACTGTCGTTACTACTTAAATTTAGAAGTATGTAATTATTTCAGACATCTATCCTCCAAGTTGAAATGCTGATAGACACTGAGTGACTAAGACTAACTATTAAACCTTTTAGACTAAAGAGAAAAAGGAGCATGTTCTTCAAAGAATCAGCGAAAGGCTCCAACCACTATCTGAACAGTGAAACTATCTGATGACATACATGCATAGAAATATATAATCAAAGTGAAATCAATCAATTCAATTTGATGCTTTAAACAAATCTGAGGAATATAAGCCTTAAAATACACATGAATGATTCATTCCACAATCATCGATGATAAATTTTTAAAAAAAAAAACTACTTAAAATTCATCTATCAATCTTGCTTCTGGAACAAAAATATTTAATTAGAGAAAATATGCAAGTTATGATTTTGGAAAAGTTGGTATCACAGTGGATGTTGAATTTAAAATAATAAATTACTCGTGTAAGAAAGCCCACTACTAGCCAATCAAAATGTCAAAGGAGCTGCAATATGGCTAAGTTGTCACACTGCTGACCTGTAAAACTTTGTGTGTCCTCAGTGGAATGCAGGCAAGAAATCACGGAAAGAGGTGGAAAGGACAGATACGGGGGCCTAAATGTGGCACCCAAAGACATATGGAGCCAATTACCTCTCGTCTCCATCTCGGGGGTCCAGCTTCAGCCTATCTGTCTCTTTCTCTTGGTCAGTTCATTTCACTTCATGATAATTGGGTGATTATGATGTGTGGATGTGCAGACAATGTGTCAAGCTTCCCTGGATAGAAAGCTTCAGATCCCTTTATACTGCAAACACAGACAAGTCAAAGTATCAAAACTGAAATAACAGGCTATATTCTATTGAGTGGAAACAGCCAAAAAACAAAACAAGAATTGCATTAGAGCATCAATTTCTGAGCCACTTTTGTCTCACTTGAAGACTTTTCTTCTTTTAGGACAATGGAGGTTTGATTTAGCCACAATTTGATGAAGCTTTCTCTTGTTACCCATTTAAGATAAAGAAGCTATGTTCATTTTCCCATTTCTTTTACTGTTGCTGCTCCTCCTCAGACCAACATTAAGTTTAATTT
Source organism: Sandelia bainsii (assembly GCA_032362345.1). NCBI lineage: Eukaryota > Metazoa > Chordata > Actinopteri > Anabantiformes > Anabantidae > Sandelia > Sandelia bainsii. The sequence continues at coordinate 6,466,253 of JAUMHL010000008.1, read as the reverse complement.
CAGAGAGCAAGATTTTTCCTCCGTGCCAAAATTATTCCCCTCCTCTCTTTACTAAGACCCTCCTCTGTCTCCTTTTAGAGGGCTCTTCCCTCAGAACTTGAAACTTCCCTTAACTCCCACTCACTTTCCCCCTCCCTCCCATCCTCCAGAGACCTTGGACAGTGATGCTGGGTGTATTTAAAAAGGAAGCTGAGGATTTTCCACAAAGCTTCAATCTTGGTCTTTTACAGAGCGGCACCACATGAACACACACCAGGCTGCCAAACCAGGCTTTATAATGGCTTACAATGTCCAGAGGAGGCGGGAGTGGAGTGGGGCGTAAGAGAGGGATGAGGGAAACTAAGTGAAGAGAACTAAAATAAGTGGCTGAAAGAGAAAGGGACTGACAGCACTATAGCATTGCAAAAGTGGAAAAAAGAAACAATAATTTGTCTTTTCTAAACTTACTTGGTGCATATAAGGTTGTGATCATGATGTGTTTGCTTTGGTATCAGTATTCCATAAAGTGTCATTAAATTGACAGATATTGTGGGGAAAAAAATGAATAAAAGGGTGAGAAGAATAGGGAAGAGCATGAAAAAGGTTAAAAGAAGTGGAGAGAGAAGGAAAAGTGTTAGGAGAAAGTCTCCCATTTCCTTCACTTCGGGCTGAGCCACGTGGAACCTTTCTCTATGTGTACGTGTACGGTTGTGTGAGACAGCTCCATTTATAGTGTGTTAAAGTGCATTGCATATATGTGTGTAGATGTTAATGGGGTGTGTGACGCATTTCTACACATTTACAATGTGTCTAAGAGCACCAGTTTTGTGTGCCTGTGTGACTTTAATGAGAGTGTTTTTGTGTGTCTGCACATGCTGCTGCTCAATTTACTGTGTTTCTTTGCAGCTGTGTGCTTGTGCATGTGTTTTAACAAGTGCCAGTGTGTGTAGTGTTACTTAGCATGTGGCAGGTGTGCGTGGAAATGTGTGCTGCATTTTGGGCATGTGTCTTTATTAGTATATATATGTATCCATGTCTCTGCTTCGGTATATACAGCTAGTATGTGAACAGTGTGTACTGTGACTGTGTGTGTATCTATGTGTGATTTTCTTGACCTATTTTTGTGTTTATGCATATATGTGACTTGTGTAGCTGCTCCCTGCTTGTGTGTGAGAGAGCACTTACAATGTGTTTTTACCCTCACTATGTGGTAGATTTAGTAATTGCATTTATGCATTATGTGTATGAATTTCCTGGATATTATAGAATATTTTAGATGGAAATGCACATATGAACTAACAGATGATGTCACAAAGTAAGTATTTTCTTCTCTCTTCCCATTTATCCTTCCCTTCTCTCTGTATGGAAATCTGACATCTAATCTAGCATGAAGAAGTGAATTAATACAGTTTTTTTCCCTCTGATCTTATTGATGTACGACTACATACCAAATCATATGTTATAAAGATTATTTCACTTTTTCAATCTTTTCCTGCCAATTGGATGATGAAAATAAAATATCAAAAAGTAAGATTAATTTCAAAAAGGTCTTAACATTATCATTTTTTTTCAAACAATACATTTATGCTAAGTTAGTGAGGTGTATTTAGACACAAAGTAGGTACAAGGCTATTAAAAAGGTAGCATCAATGAAAAAGATAAACACTTCTTAAAGTATGCAGCTTTTTCATATTTTTTGTTGTAACTTCACTGTTGTGACAATAGTTTTTCTTGTTGTTGTTTTTTTTCCCCACAGGTTTACCATGCAACCATCTGGAGGAGCCTTAAGGGTACAGTAGTCTGGGAACCACTGCTACAATTACCAAATCATGAACGTGCATTATACATCCAAAATAATAACATGTGATTGGTTTGTTCAGTCCTATGAGTGATTATTTGTAATAACAAATGCTGCTAAGGTGCAATGTCCTACTTTATTGTATTATCATGTGCAATATAATTATAAGAATACTGAGCAATATATTCTATATTCTATTTTTCAGTATATTCCTAGTTTCATATAGCTCTACCTCACTTGTACTTATCAACATGTAACTTATTCGGGTACTTATCCTGCACCTTGTACTTTAAACTGTATTGTTCTTGTTTGAGTCCTTGTGTGATGTTTTCTGCGTCTTTGTGTGATTGTCTTGTGTGACTGCAGTCGTGATGTAAGCAATTTCCTCCGGGATGAATAAAGTTTTCTGATTCTGATTCTGATTCTGATAAAATTGTTTAAAAAAAACTATGTAGAAAATAGAATTTTAATGTGGCCAAATTACAGCATGGATAACTTGGTGGCTGACATCTCAAATCAGTCTGTGTCCTGGTCCTTCCTGTGTGTGAAGTTGGTACGTTCTCTTTAAATTGCCCAAAGCTGGACAGAGGGGTGAACTCCCTGGGGAGGTTTCCAGCTTTTTCTCCTGTGCATACTGGGACTGTCTGCCACACTGTGACCCTGAACAAAAGCTGGAAGGTATAGAAATGGATGGACGGATGAAGAGCACTCATTTTGAGCATGATGCAGTATCAATTTCTTCATAGTTCTTTGGAGACCCCAGATCCTACGAGAGTTACAACACAGAATGGGTTTGTTTTGTTTAAATCATTTTTGTTTTGTTAGTGTTTGTTTGCACTATTCAATTCAATTCAATTCAACTTTATTTATATAGCGCCAAATCACAAGTCATTTCAAGGCACTTTACAGTGTGAGGTTTAAGAGCTTACACATTATATAAATATATACAGAATATTGTAGAAAACCCAAACCCAACAATACTGACACCTCATCTCCAAAGATATCTCCACCAAATTTTGCATAATTCATGTCTGTTTTCCTCTCTTCACTTTTAACATTTCTTTAACGTTAGGCCAAACATAATATCAAATACTGTTTCTTGTCATCACTTTCTTCATACTTCAGGCTACAAAAAACTGTGTCAGTAAATGCACCATTCAATCTTCGACAACCCCACTGACAACCCCTCTGCTGACCCCACTGGTCAGCAGACCATCAAAAGCTGAGGTTCTGAGTACAATAACATTCACAGACTGATTATCAAACAGAGGTGAATCACACATTCTTTACTGGCCTGTGAATCAACTTCATGAGTCGAAGGTTTTCATAAAACCCCTCACCAGAGACAGAGGTTCTCACTATGGGACAAAACTGACTTGTACTGGATGACACTATACTGGAGCAAAATAAAGAAACTCAGGGTCATTAGACTGTTATATTTCATTCTCCATCCTCCTCTTTCTATATTTACACACACAAACATAATTTACTTGCTGTGTGGCAGGTCAGAGAGATTTGATTTGTTCTATTTCTATTGGACAACTCATAGAAATCTCTAATTTTTGTTTTACTCTGTGTCTTTCTCTGTAGCTTTCTTCCTTCCTCTAATCATTGCCTCCGTTTCTCTCTCTCTCTCTTTCTCAGTATTTACCCGTGTCATTCTGTTACATTTAGAATCAGTCAGACAGCCAGTCAGTCACCTTGCCATCCGGCTGTTTACAGGCGGAAAGGTCAGGGAAAATTGAGCAAAGTCAGCCCTTGGGGGACGGAGAGATGGCTCGTGAGGCTGGTAAAAGTGAAGAAGGGAGAGAGGAAAGCTTGTCCTGGAGAAAAGAGTAAAAAAAAATCCTTGAATCTCCAATGAGTAACCTTTTGAGCTATTGATTGTAAGCTCAGACTGTTTACACTTTGGATCTTGGTTACTTACCCTAAAGATCTGGACTTTTTTTCCAAAGAGTTTCTACATGACATGAACACTAACTAGCATATTTTAATAGGCCTGGAACTTAAAAGTGACTGGGAGCAATTATTTGTTTTAGTTTATTGCAGAGGCGGACTGGTGATCTGAACCTTCTGTCCAAGTCCAGTATAGCCCGTGGAACAAACAGTAAGCAAATACAAAGGAGGGCACCCTATGTTGATTGGCTGGCAGCAACTGACCTAAGTACAAATCAGTGTCAGCGTCCGTTTAATAATTTCAAACGGACTTTTTCACAATAAATATAATTGTTAAAATCACAGAGAGCATCAATCACATCATAATGTTCCCCCTACTGTACTTCACTGAAGCAGTTTTGTGAGGGAGAAGGGTTCAAAATTCCTCCTGGACGTTGTGTGAGTCTAATCCACAGCTACAGGAAGTTCTTCTTTGAGGTTAGTCCGGCCAAAGGTGGTTCTAGCAGCTATTAACACTGTTGCCATTGTTTTTTTTGTTTAAAGGGTGTGTTCAATAAAGACATGAAAAATCATGACTGTTTGTGTTTTATCAGCTTAGATAGTTGTGTTTGTAGATATTTGTGACTTTCCTGAGAATCAGATCACATTTCATGACCAATTTATGCAAAAAAACAGGAAACTGCAAATAGTGCCATTACTTTTTCTTGTCACTGTAGGGTATGTGAATCACACTGTCAGGGGTTAGCAACTCTTTTTACTGGTGAATAGAAAAGGCTCAACTATCACAGTTTTCAAGGGTTTTCAATGTTTTCAAGGATAAAACAAATGAAACCCTACTTTTAACTGCCACATGTGCAGTCCATATTCTGAGTATAAACAAAATCTCATTGTAGTTTTGTGTTGTGAGACGGAGGAAGGCCGCTGTCTGTGTGTGTGCAGCACACAGCAGCACCAGGCAGAGAAAAGGTAAAATAAATGTTATTTTCAATCAGTCAACCTCAGCAAGCAGCGGTCAAGTATACAGGAGAAGACCTCTGATGCGTTAAAGAACATTTTCACCGCGTGTGTCCATGCATGCATGTTAGGGTGTGAAACAGAACCAGGGTGGATGAGTGGGGAGGAGGGTGGGAGGGGGAAAATATGAATGTTAAAGTTTTACCGCAGAGCAATCAGCTGAATCTGTACACTCACATACACACTCATGATTGTTTTTCTATGGTTGTGATCCTCCTTGCCATAATACATTCCCTAGCTCCTTTCCTAATCATATCCATCAGAACTGCATGCCCAAAACCCAACCCTTAATCTAACCTTAACCCTTAAACCAAGTCTTACCCCTCAACCAAAATGAGGTATCAAAATGGTACAAAAGTAAAATTTGCCCACGCATCTACTGAAAGATAAGCACATGCATACTCACACACACTCAGTATCTAGTTGTAAATGTCTGTGTTGTAACAATGACAACATGCTGTGGGGAGTTTTACTTTATTATATATCTGCTGCATTTGCTGTAAACATCAGTAACTGTATATTAGCTGTAGTGGTGGTTGTGAATTAAACATGGCATTGGAAGTGGACACAGCAGTTCAGTGACAGAAAATAGCAGAAACGAAGGCCAGTCAGACTGAATTATGAAGTGGGAACAAAATAGAACAAAGTGTGTTTGATTTAGTTCAGCAGATAAGATAAGCTTGAGTTTTTACGTACGATTAACATGCATCCAGTAAGTACTGGCCACAAGCCACAGAACCCCACTTATTCCTGAGAAAACACTGATCATTATATTTCTCCAGTTTTCTTCTTAATCTTGGTAAAACATGCAAAACAAATATTTCCTCAAAGCAAAAATAGTCAGTTGAGCCTCACACATCCAAACTCACCATTTATCAGTCAGAATATTAAAGTAATTACATGATCTCACCCGCTGAATGACTTTTTTGCAACTCAAGATATTTTTTAACACACTGTATCTTGTTGCCATCTACTGTATTTTCTCATTTTTCTGACTCCCTCTCTCTTTTACTTTCTCTCTGTCTCGTCTTTGTCTCTGTTTGGTTTGTCCATGCCGTCCCTCTCTCTCTCCATCATTATGTTTCTTGCTGGTAAAAAGAAAAATCAGACAGCGCAGCACAATCACACAGCACAGTTACTGTAGATGCAATGGAAAAACAATTTTTGTATCCATCAAGTAAAGCAGATTATAATTTACATAGTGTACTATATATTTTTGCCATTTACAGTTTTACCTTATATTGTTATGTATCCACAGGATTGAATCATCAGGTTGTCTGACTGTTAGAGGGTAATATGCTGCTGTCAGTGTGATGTCTGTATCACTTCTGTGATTCATCTGTGTTTATTTAGTCTAGCAAACTGCCTGTGTGATGGTTTTGCCATCTGGATGCTGCGATGACACATTGATCGGTTGCGCTGGAGAATTTATATTGTCTTTGAAGTCAGCGTGTTGAAATTAGCTGGATCTGCAAATGATTTTGTTTTCAGAATAAACTTTCTCAAGGACGAATCCCTCAGTTACAGTGATCTTAGTGACTACTGGTAAACTCACACTTTTTCTCAGTGTTGTACTGTTACACTATATTCATTCCCTTCAAGTTTAATATCCTAGATTACACTCAGGAGCTGCATGAAGTCAGCTATAAATTCACTAATACTCCTTCCTTGATCCTATTATTTTCTTAAGTTCTTAAGTTTATTATCTGTCTTTGTTCAGTTGCCTTAGTCATTTGTTGTATATTCTAAAATTGTGTTGGTGGTGATATAATTCTTCTAAATTTTATCCAGACTTACAGAAGAAACACAAGCACACACAAACACAAGCTTTTCCACATCCGTGTCAAGCAGGGCAGTCTAACATGATATTAGTGTGTGAGCCAAAGAAAAACCCAATTTTCTTGATCAAAATCCACTTGAAAAAATATATACATCAGGGCTATTCAAATTGCGGCCCGGAAACAACCTTCGAGTGGCCCAGCCCGTGGTCCTACTAGAAATGCAAAAAAACTGAGAAAACACATTTTCTAGTTGGCAAATTTTCACAGAAATTCACAAATTCCTACAGTAGCACTGACAGTGAATGCAGCACTCTCCTAGCAACAGTCAACCTTTAACGCAGCATGTTGTTGTGTAGCGGGCAGTGGTGTTAGGACAGTGCTCAACAAGTCTTTATCATCTCACAAGTGTAAAATAGAGGACGAAAACCATCAGTTTAACCCGGTCTGGGGCGACAAATGTTTGTTTATTTTACAAGCAAATCCAAACACCAAACCTGTGTTTAATTTGCCGTGAGTTTGTTGCTGTATTTAAAGATTATAATGTGCGGAGGCACCAATTTGAGAAAATATCAGAGTTTCTGCACAAACTTTCCTCATGACAAAAAGTAGCAGTTGTAGTGCTGATTATGTTTATGATTATGTTTTCTGTTAACGTAATGATCATTATGTTCACAGTTAACGTAAATGACAAGTCGCAAATACTGAACATATTAATGAAATGTACACAGGCAATGTATTTTTGACGGCCAAAATATCTGATCTACATCCCGTTTTCTGTCGAAAAATATCAGACGTTACAGTTCAACATCCAGATATGTGAGTGTAGCGAAGTCTTTTAAGACTGGGGGCTGGTTAATGGATAAAAATGTCACTTCACACAGTCGCTTCACACACACAACGTCTGCATTAAAAATGAAAGCAAAACACTTTCTTTTTTTTAATCCTAACCTCAGTACTTTTATTGCCTAAACCCAAACTCAGACAGGACTTTGGTCTTCAACTCGGGTCTCCAGCATGTCAGTCCTGCACAGTAAACACTATCCATCCACTCAAACCACCTCTTTGCGTTAATAAATGTATCACGTCACTCATTCACAAAAATAAGTGTCAGTACAACGTAACAATTACATTCTCTACAAAAACGTAGTCGGGATCGCAGTTTAGTTGTATACAAACGTAATCTTTAGGAGACAGGGTTGGCTTGTGAATCAATCTTTTCACACATGAACTTGATAAAAATCAGCTCTCGTTGCTCCGTGAGTGACAGTGTTCTTCACCAGTGTCTTCAGATTGTACTGACACCATGTGATCCGAAGGTTTGTGCTTTTCTTCAGAACCAAATATGTCACTTCTCCCACTAAAATCTTAGCAGTGTAAGTGTTGCTTACATATCATCAGTGCACAGCGGGTTTAGTAGTAATATTCATTTGTTCTTTCTTTGTTATTTGCAAACTTGTAGACTTGACAGCATTGACAGTTCATTTTTATCCCGTGCCTGTCAATCAAATGTGACCAAAATATCTATTTATTTCTAAAGCCAAAGATATTGCTGGTGATACTGTTCACTACTGTGTTGTTTTGTATGGATTTAGAGACATTTGTCAAGTTTGTTATTAAGTTGCTGCTTATCTGTCACTGAAAATGTGCGGCCCAGCTAACTTTCTAGATTTGAAAATCTGGCCCAACTTAATACGTGATACATGACCGTATGTCACCATACTTTGGTGACAAAGGGAATGGATTATTAATTTTGTTTTTGTTTGGACATATCTAGTCCTATACTGGGAACCATAGCTGCTTTATTCATTTCCCTCACTCAGCACCTGTTGTCAGTCACCATACTGAGGCTATGGAATAAATACAAGAGATATATGGCAGTGATTTCCACAGCAACCTGACGAGAATGCCACAACTTAAGCAGTAGGCCATGAAATTACCTACTTTATCATTTCCCAGTGGATAATTGTTTTTCGTTATGGTTTTCTCTACATTTGCAGAATGGCAGGCACAGTGTTGGTGCAAATCTGAGTCAAGTGTAGCAGCAGCTGCAGCTTTTCTTTTTTAAATTATTTTTAGGTCAGTGTCTCCTTTCTGGCATGCTATCTTAATCTGGGGGTCTTAGCAGTGCTTAGTCTGTTATTTTTTGTTAGGCAGTGCATGTAAGTGTGTAAGTATGAAGTGTGTGAGCAGCTGCAGAGGGATGCGCGAGCCTGCGCGTTCATGTAGGTTGTGGATGTTGTTGGTGTGTGGCAGACACACACATGGCAGAACTTTTATTTAAACAGCACCAGAGGTAGCGACACCTGTGCTGGCTGGGAGCCTGGAGACACATAATGGTTTTTACTGGGGTTCCATTCACACTGCAGGATTCATGCCAGATGTGGCCCCAATTATCACACGGACAGAAGTTTGGCTCTTTAGTTTGTCTGTCTCCCTGTAGTAATTTTAATGCAGACAGATTCAGATGTAAGACTACAGATATCTTTTGTTTTTGTTTTTTTTTATTTTGGTGTCTCTGCATATATTTGTGATTATCTCTTGCAAAACCAATCCAAATATAATGTAAAATATTGTACCACACACTTTAGGAGCTACTGTGGTGTCAAGGGAACTAGCAAAATGAAATTTGTCTAAAATACCAGAGCATCACACTTCAGTTAACTGTGTTCACTCTGTTTATGCATTGTGTTGCATCACTCACTTGCTAATAAGGTATAATTGTGGAGCGTGGTGTCACATGTAATATTTGTGAAGGAATCAAGGGTGTCAAGCAGTCAAGTATATTAAAAAGTAACACAAATTACTTCCAAAAATGTTTCCTCTTAAACAACTACCTTTTTAGCCACCACTCTGTCACTCTAATGCTATAAACTTTCAAGTAACACATATATTGTAAAATCAGTGCGAGATAATGTTGCTTTGGTGTGAAATGAAATTTAGAAGTGAAAAATATTTTATTAAAAATTATCTGTAATGAAGAACACTGGAACAGCAAAACCTCAGTAAACCTCCTGTGTTTACCATTAACAATTTAGATGCTGCTCTTGGCGATTTCAAGACTGACAAGAACCATACCAACAATATACATTAAATAAGGTATAATATATGGTATAAAATAGTAATATATAAAAATTCCATTACAATCCTTTAGCTAGAAAGGGCCATTTAAAAGACAAGGTGTAAATGTGATTATAAATAACTTTATTGTCGAGACACAGTCCTTTTACCTACATCTTAATGTTATTGCTAAGTTAACTATAAATTGGCCCTTATGGATGATAACAAACCACACTCAGAATTAGGTGTATTTGCAGTCTGTTTTTAATTCAAACCACTAAACACAACAAAATGTAATTTTTTATGATACATTTTAATGATCCCAATCCAAACTGAATATATCCTCTGTCTTTAGTTTAGTTTTACACTTAGTACAATTAGTGTGTCTCCAATTTCTGCAGCAATTATCCCTTGTTACCATGGCAGCTATTTCCATAACTAGACTTCAAAAGATGGAAGTCAAGGGTTATTTGAAGCAGTGACCTTAGCAACCTTGTTGAAATACAGCAATTAAGTGTAATTGGTTGAGGTAGCCAGCATTCACTATATTAGTCAATAAAGGGATCAATAGTCTGATTGACTGGATCCATGTATTGTTTAGGCTCAGATTAGAAAGCTATCAAAGGTGACTGCACAAGACTGTCAGTCTTGTAGCATCACTGATTGTTTCACTGCAGCTGTATCTGATCACCCAGTACATCATATTGTCCAACAGCTTTTTTCAGCATAGAGTCCTACAAGAAATCTAGGCAGTTTTGCACCAATGTTAAAAGTTTTAAAGGAAAATGTTCAAATGCTGTGTCATCACAAGTCAGCATGGAGACCTGAAAAACTGTGTCTTTACTTGGACCACCAGCTGTGATTTTCTGCAGACTCTGCCCAGTAATCTTCTCACATCATTGGACACTGCCTAAAGTACACATGATAAATACACACAAACTAAGAGAAACACAGTACAATATAATGCCCCTGAAGTAAAGCTAAATATGATAAACATCATTATGCTCAGTTAAACCTCAAACGATATCTCTCTCTCCTAGTTGTGCTTCGTCCTCTCTCTCTCCCTCTCTCTCTCTCTCTGTATCTGTGTTTAAAGCGAAAAAGTTTAAAGCCCTAAAACCAGCAAACTGATGTTTGTGTTATTGGGTTGCACCTGTCGTGATTCATGTGTGTAGGTTTCCCAATAGCTCAAAGACATATAGATTTAGTAGGAAGGAAAGGAAGCTCAATGCAATGGGTTTATGTGTCTTCACTGTCCTTCACTTGCACATCTTTCTACTCATGTTGTCCAGAATAGATGCATAAAGATAAATCAAGAGAGCACTCATTAATATTTTGAGAAGGGTATTAGTGTTGTCCACTTTACTTTGCAGATGCTTTTATCCAAAGTGACTTACAAGGAGCTAGCGCTGAGTGTCTTGCTCAAGGACACACCTGGTATGAGGGATGGGCTAGGAGTCTGGGCTGGGATTTGATTCTGCCACCTTCTGCATCCCAGTCTGATGCTTATCCCATTGAGCTACCAGGCCACTTCCTGCAGTTCACATCATTCTGCAGCTTCTGCTTCTTCAGCTTGTGTACAGTATATCTGCAGTGGAACAAATGAGGCATGTAATGTGTGTATGGTGTTACACAAGGCTAGTAATAAATACACTCTGTCTTACAGTTATTCTTGCCCAGAGCGTGTGTTTTGAAGTGTGTATGGAGTTACATGAGGCTGGTAATAAATAGACTTTGCAGATAAGACAAGTAAAATTTCTCCTCTCCTCTTCTTCCTCCTCCAGTGATGGAGATGGAGCGAAGAGCAGGGTGAAGTGATTAGGTTTTATTATTTTCTCTAGACTCTGGGCTTCTGGTTGATTAAATTAAAGCGTGTAGAGGCTTGTCTGAACACAGAAGGGGTCAAAACGCAACAGAACAGAATAGCCCTGCGGGGATGGAGGCAGGATGAATGCAACGTGATAATATGGTTTTGTGACGAGTGAATAAATGAACTGAGATAAAGATTATTGTGTCTTGTGCTGTCTTGGAAACCTGTATTTTGGAGAATGCACTAAAGTAGCCCCAACATGCACTGGGAAGGAAACAATGCAGAGTCACTAAACTTTGTCAGATTAATGGACAAAGATTGGATGCAACACAGGAAGCAAGCAGGGTCCAGAGCTACAGTGTTATTCAAAAAGAATGAACCAATTTCAAAGCCCTGTTTCTCAGTCCTCAAACATCTTCTTGTTGTGACTGTTTCCTGTGGGGATATGTTAAAGATAATATTTTTATTCTGCCACTACCCACTAACCTAGATGACCTTAAACGTCGAATAACAACAGCGTTCAACTCAAGTGGATCGTGATATGTTGCAATCGCCTTTATATTGTAGTGGCCACATTGAACACTTGTAGGACAGGAAATAAAACGTGATTATCAGTAGAATACTTGACTTGGATGGAATTTTGAAGCACTTTTCCTTAATAAAATATAGCATCATGAAATCGATTCATTCTTTTTAAATAACCCTATATTCTTATCCATACAAAAGCCTTTCATTTGTTATTCTACAGCCTTCTGTAACGCTTTCCCTCACTTTACAGCTTCTCTTCCTTAAAGTGAAAATGAATTATTTTTTATTTAAGAAGCTATCTTTGCAAAGACTTAGCGGTAGGAAACACATATTGATTTATCTGTCAAAGACGCATAAACAGGTGTTAATTTTTAACCTTGCTATTGAGCTAAAAAGCTGTAATTAGATTATTGATTTGTTTTTGCAATGATAGCTTCTTGCTTGAATATGCTTTGGCTTTTGATGATGTTTATTGAAATGGAGATGAAATTTCAAAGTCACTCCCTTTATATCTTACACAGTGTCAATACTAATAAATATTGTATCTTTTTATGCCAAAGACTCATTAAAAAAACCAATAAACTCAGTTTTCCAAGAGAAGTTGTCTTTGGCTTGCCTGAAAACTGACAGTGAGACTAAATATTAATTTAAATGTTATAAAATCTTGTGGATTAGGGAAATTTGTATTAAAATAGTCAAACATATCTTATATTTACCCAATCTCAAACTTAAAAATAATTGTAGGCATTACTATTGTCTTTTTATTGTTGCAGGCAATACTTAGACATTTAGAAATACACATGTAATGTCAGATTATACCATAGCATCATTAACAATGCCTCACTAATTCATGGTGAATTAGCACATGGTGATACCTTTTTGTCCATCGTATATCATCTGGAGTGATACTGTTTTTAACTTATTCCAGGAATTTGATGTGTTTTATATCAAATCTAAGTTAAAATATGTGCAAGTTTTGCAGAATTTTCCATCTAAATGAGTTGTTTTTTTTACATTTTTCTTCCACACAGAGAAGTCCACCATTTAGAAGTTAAATTAAACACATTGAAAAATGACTATATTACAGAAAGCAGACATGCTCTGTTACATCCATGTGGATTCTTGGGGTTCATCAGTTCAGACTCCAGCTTGGGTTAATGATGCAGTCTACACCAGTAGTAAGGCTTATTAAGACATACTTATATCATGTGGGGACCCTATCAAGGTAAGGATATTCTCTCACTCTGGGACCATGGCTCCATTATTAAATATATCACGAGTTATGTCATGTGGGAGTTTAACCTAAGTAAATGTCATCCCTCACCCAGAGACCCAGGCTGATTAAAACATAGTTCCAACAGTGTGACAAAATTTTTATCTTCCTAATGAACAGTCTAAAGGAGACAGAGCTGCAATAAGTAAGTTCCAGGAGAAAATTCAACAGTTAACCTTCTAAATCTCCCTCTATATGTTTGCTAAAATCTAACTGTATTAACGTTATCAATAATTTAGCTTCTCGTCTCATGCTAAACCTATAGCAGACAGGATTTTATCAAAGAATGAGTTTATCTGGCTTCTGAATCACTTTCTGTCAAGGCTAAGGCTAAAACTAAATCAAAATCAGTGTTGTTACTAACACTATGGAAGACATATTATAACTGAACAATCCATTGTAACTAACGATCCAAAACATTTGAAAATTAAGGTTGCAGAAGTGAAATATCCTGAACTCAGGCTGAAGACCACAGAAAACGAACAGAGACCCAACAAACAGGAGCTGAAGGTGGCTGCAGTGAGGACAAGAGCATCACCAGGGAACAAGCAAAGCATCTGCTGATGTTTATGTTTATGAAGTCATTGACTGTGAAAGACTTTCCACAATATATTAAATATGAAGACCTGTGTCTATTGAATTACTCTTGAACCTCTAAACCAGTGGTTCCCAGAGCAGGTGTCTTATGAAACAGACTGAGACTGTCATAAGATTATCATTGCTCATTTATACAAAGTGAGATTTTTTTTAAGACTTCTCACAGACATTATTTAAGAGATCTCCCATATTAAAATTGCTGACTTAAATGTACATCAACTTCATTCAAACAGAGTAAAAATAGCAAGAAATATCAACATCGTCAAATTAAACACTGTGCATGTTATACAACAGTTATACTATTGCCTGTTGCCGAACTAACACAACACCCTTTTTGTCTCTGGAGTTTTTCAGGAGCTCAGGAGTCTGAAAAACACTGACTGTCAGAAGAAGCGATAGAAAGATTTGACATGATAAACAGAGCTCAAAGAAATGCTGATACATGTCAGCCCTCTGACAAAAATATGTGGCTAACAATCTAATGGACAGGTTGACTGCTAATGGAAGGCAGGCATCCAGCAATATCCAACACTAAATGTGCAACTCGTATATGTAGGGCCTGAAACCACCTGTCAGCAGTGTCAGACCTGTGGGTGGGTACAGCTGCACACCCAAGAAACCTCCTTCAATTAAAGCTGAGATTTGGCCATTTAATGTGGTATTCATAATTTTATTTCAAACTTAATGTATTAAAGCCCAGAGCCTGGAGAACAAAACTGTATAACTCTCTGGACTGTAGATGATGCCAGTTATTTTGTTCTGTGCCAGTAATTATTTTCAAATTGTGAATTTCTCATTTTAGAATTAAACCTCTCAGATGTACATTTGTAGAATACGACTCAATATTAACAAATTGTGAAATAACTAAATTACACACTGTCTCAGCAAGCAAACAGAAATCCAGCAGTGTAATCATCAACTCTCCAAAACAATAAACTGCTGAATAACCTGAACAGAACACAGTCAGAATGACAATGAATCTAATGAGAACAATATTAGCGATTCAACAGCTTGGCATGTCTGAGCAATCTGTGACTTTCTGAGGTTGTTTTAATCAGATGTTTTATTACAGATTTCCCATTTTAAACAAGTCATTTGCTATTTATCCATCTTTCTTTATAGCATTAGACGCTTCACTATCAGAAATTCACACAGAAAGGAGAAGGGGGGCGGCTGGGAGGCAGCAGGGTAGTGGAGAGAGTTTCCTTCAGTAACTTGATGTAAGGCCTCCGGGTATGTTTACAAAGATCTGTTCCCAGTGGTTCTTTCTCATCTGGAGTGTTCACGCTTTGTTTCATTTTGGGCGGCACCACATATGTAGCTGTTGAAAAAGCAGGTCTCTGTCCTCATCCTAAGTTAACTGTGTGGTTTACTGTGAGTGGGAATGCAGTGTGGGTCACAGGAAATGACTCCAAAATGGCCAGGGATCATATTACCCTATTTTCTTAACTGTTTTAACACCACACAAGGTTAATTATGGAAACCAGATGACAGAAAATAATCCATCATACTTAAGTTGCACGGACTAGAATCAGACTAGAATCTTGTTTTGGCATCCCCCCTCACTGGGGGTCATATTAGAGTTTCATATTAATATGCTACTTGTGAGTCCATGACTTTGTTTACCTGCCCTGCATTTATTAGAACTGGGGAAAAAACTATAACAAATGTGAAACAAATATTATCTGCACAAAAGAAAACAAAATGGCAGGTGTGTTGTCGCTTTCAGTGCCTTTTACCAAATGTAAGCTTTTATTCTAGATAGAATTTCAGCAGGTGTGTGAACGCTGCACATGTCACATAATTTGAAACACTGGGATCTGGGGCAACACAGAGTGCACACTGGCTCAGTTGTTTCTGGTACACACAACCCGAACAGTTCCTTTTCTGCATTAGAGCAACAATGTTCTTGGGGGAGGAGATTGTGAACGGTAGCTGGGCCAGGACTTGACGAATTGACAGTGGACCAGCTAGTCCAGTGCAAAATGTTGTGTGTTTTAACCATGATCGTTAAACAAAATCACTTCATCCTGTAACATTAAGAAACTATTTATTTTAATCCAAACCAAATGTTTCCACTATTCCAAACCCTGGTGTTTATATTGGTTCTATTATGGTGCTATTTCAAGCAGATGGCTGCTGCCACAGGGGCGCTATTTCACCACATGTCAAGAGAAGCCTCTCAGTCGGCTTTAAGGTGACATAGCAGGAGTCACCTTCTGCTATAGGGCCACAATTTGAAGATAGGGTGGGGACAAACAGATCAGTAACATTTCATGGGTGACACTGTTTTGTTCTGTCCTCTGCATGACCTCACATCCCAATAGTTGCTTTTCAGAAGTAAAGTGGCTGATTTTTCCTTTGTTTGTGCTTGTTTCTTCTTAAGTAGTTAAAGGCTTTCTATTTTGTCTGTTGTAATTGTGTTTATTGTTGTTATTTCCTAATTTGTTGGGCTCTAGTATAGAGAAAATTTGTACATTTAAGTCATTATGACTGTGTTTTAGTTGTTAAAAATGAATTAGTTCATCCTTATAATTATTCTGCATCTAGCTATATTTCATATACAAAGGATGTTAGCAGGAGGAAAATATCCAACTTGAAAGGCTATAATGGGTTGAATAAGGAAAACGCTACCTGTTTTGTGGATTGAACTCTTTCCCAAAGCATATCAGAAGCAGCTTCGGTCAAAAATAGACTTGGTGCATATCTTTAGTGGAGCAGAGTGGAGAGACGCTTATGGGATGATGGAATCGTGATGATGTGTCGCAACCTGAACGTGAGGCAGATGTTACTTGTGACAGACAAGGGTGCAAATGTGTCTGTCGTCCCACACCTCAATTCATAAAATCTCAAAAGCTAATGTCCATATTTTTAAGAAATCAGAGGAGAGTTCTCATTTCCTGTACTGCAACAATCAGGCCAAGGTTTTCATTAAAAACATCATGGTGTGAAACATGTTGGGCACATTTATTGTCATTGTGTACTGAGAATCGCTTCCAAGGAAATTATCTCTTTTGACACCACAGCATCAACCATCTGGACAAACTTTTACACTTCACACTCACAATGCTGTACAAATAGCAAAATTGTTGTTTGTTTTGCCTAGCAAATTACGGGGTGCAGTGAATACTGCAGCCTCCACGGACCAACATCACCACCATCTCACCTCACCTCAGTCCAGATGATTCAGTTCTATAACAGCAACATATCAACAAAAGTAAACAGCTCCTGGATTCTAAAACCAAACGCTCACATCTGACTCAGTGTATCCACTTATATTTACAGTCAACAACTGTTTCCATTTCATGTGATATCTGAATTAAAACTAAACTGAAAGGAGAGAAAGTACAAGATCTGAGAGGGAAAAATGGCTTCGAGTACTTCAGAATCAGACAAATATAGACACAAAAAAAGAAAAAAAAGGAGACAGATATTTCAACAGAGATGGGTCTGTTGAAAAGAGTGGCTTTCTTCTTTTCCATAAAGGGACATTCCCCCACTTTTCTACCACTGAGCGGAAATGAGTCACCCTTCAATCTAGGCCATGTCTTTCACTCTGGAGCCCATCCTACTGCCTGTGTGAGTCTCAGTGCATGTACATGTGTCTCTGTGTGTGTTAAGAGCTGGTTTTGGTTTACGTCCAGCTACCTCAGAGTACTGCTTCTGAAATACCATGGCAATGACATGCTATACCGCAGCAGACAAGCATGCACATACTGTACACACACTTTCCCCAGTCTCGGTAGATTTTTTTTTGGGTAGAGACTTGAGCGGATGTAAGGGGAGTAGCCTAGAATTAAACTCAATTAAAGACTTTTTTCTCTTGTCATTTATTCATGGCTTTTTTTTTGCTTCTTTGCTCCCAGGCATGACTACTGCATTCTGGCAGCATGAGGAAATGCTCAAGGGCCTCTGAGTGTGTCTGAGTGTCAACATCTGCCTGTGCACGAGTGCGATCTCTTTTGAGAGTGTGTGTGTGTGTGTTTTTACCAACAGCCACAGGCATCATCTCCTCAGAATCTGTAAATGCCATCATTCAAAGGCAGAACGACAAGAAAATAATCTTTAAAACGAGAGTAAAGGAACAGTTTTCTGTCTGTTTTGTCATACAGTGACACTGCTACAAACTCTGACCAATCACTACTACACTCTATAACAGTTTGTGTAGTAACACACCAGTAACATCACAAAGGCCTTGTAAAAGATGTTTACTATCGAGATTATACAGATGTTGTTTTACAGGAAAAAAGACCACATATGATAGATAATTCTGGAGAATTTGTACAAATGCATGCATATTTGTGAGAGAGCGAGACTGATACAGTATACATTACAATTTGGAGCAGGCAACGGGCATTCAGCAGCACTGCAAATCCCTCCAATTGTCTTGGCTGGACTCTCCAGAGCAATCCTGAGTGCTGAAAAGCCCTTGCTCAACAGCTTTTTACTAAAGTTAAAAAACATCCCACTTTTCTTTTTTTCTTTTCATTTATTCCGCCGATCCATTTCCATCTCTGAGATCAATTTCATCTTCCAAAAATGGAGAGAGTCCAAAAGTGCATATGAGTCTGTGCTGAGAGGGAGGAGGGGGAAAGCAGGGGAGGAGGGAGACGAGGATACACATGCTGTGTTTTGGAACAAACAGCATGGGATGCATTAGAAACATAGTTTGATACCTGCAATGGCAAAAATGGGATTGTAAACAAGCAGGTAGCTCAGTTTATTACCTAAATTATTTAAAACCAAGAAAGCTTTAATTCACATTGTATGTCGTACGCTGGGACTATATTGTAACTTCTGCTTGCTTGGTTATGAGATCAGTGCAGGAAAACATCTGTATTAAAAATTAAATATTTGACTACCTCAGTGATAAAAGTACAGTACATATTTCCACCATGGCAGTAAAACACATTAAATGAGCTGCTAGATGCTCCTGTGGGCTTAAGTAGGATAACTAAACACTTCTAGAGGAAACTAATTCTGAAAGACATTTGCTCGCCCGGCAACAGTAAGGCTATAAACAACCAAACACTCTCTTTCAGAATTATTATCTAATGCTGTGACAACAATTTAACTGTCTAGTTCTAAAACACAATATAACCTCTGCTTTTCAAGCATTTCAAGGAGAATTTCCAGGAAAAGATATCATTATATAAGACAACATACGGTAAAGTAGTAGACGTCCTGATGGGATCTTCATCTTTTTCTGCAAATAGCTTGAACAAATTCTCCCCTAATCATTACACCCCCTACTGTCGCATTTGCACAGGTGACTTTTAAAAATCTTCTCATCTTCTATTTCACCATCCCAGACAACTTGTTTTTTCCTGTCTCATTTTGTCCTCTCTTTCTTTCTCTGCGTCACTCTTCCATGGCAGTTATTAACAGTCTAATTAATTCCACATGATGACACTGGTCAGGCCTGGTGTCTCTCAGTCTCATGCTCACATGCACTGACACACACACACACACACACACATGCATGCACACCCCAGCTAAGCCTTCGCTCTCCCTCTCTTTCTTTAGTAATTGCGCCCAACTGCTCCCAGCCAGAACAATTAAGTTCCCATCAAAGTGGAAGCAGAGGCCTTAAAGCTGGAACACTGTAGGCTTACACTGGTTCTGGGCAGGCGTGCGGAGCACAGATGTAGACATGACACACACCCTCCTTTTTACTGCATAGATAAAATGAACTGCTGCTGCAGGAAGTGTTTGGAAAGATCTTTTGTCTCATTCATGACACTGAGGAATGCACTCGTGATGATGAAGTGATTTAGTGATGAGCTTTGTGCTACATGTGCACATTAGGAACAAACTCATCAAACTCAACCTTCCTGCTGTTCTATGAAAAAAACTACAGGGAGATTTATCTGTGTGTCTTAAGGTTTGGTTTTGACCTGCCTGAGCAAATTCAGCTCTAATGGAAATAGAGATATAACAGTATGAGTCACATTGATCTGACCATATTTTTTTTGTGTGAGACAATCTTGCCCTTGGAAAAATACTTAAAATGCTAAATTAGTAGGAGTTAGATTAATGTAAATAATCTAATAAGTATAAACTTCATATCAGGTTTTGCATTTGCTTATAAAAGGACATAACTTTAGCTCACACTACATCTTAGTACTACTTTTAATGTTAGATTATTTTATGTTAAATGACACAACAAACAATAACACGTCACTTCTGTGTTGCTGCTATTTCAGCTTACCACCATAAAGCAGTATCACTTTATTAGTTCACCAAGTGTGCAGTAAAAAAGAAAATCACTCATACTGTATCTACTCATTTATATTTCATATTTAGTTTCCTATGTGTTACTGCGTGTTCAAAACATTGAGAGATGTCATATCATAGTTTCTTTTAGTCACACATAAAAAAAAAAGAAAGAAAGAAAAGAAAAAGAGAACACTTGGCAGTTAGCAGCATTTGGCTCGCAATGACACTGAGTTTTAGGAGTTTAAGCTATAAAAAATAACTATATATTTTAGAGTTTAAGCCTATGAGAGAAGGTCTGTAAATTGTCCCTGCCCTGCCTCTTGGTAGCTTCAGCTCCACAAATAGATTTACAGGCTTTCATTAAAGCAGCTAGTGGTTATGCAGGGCAGAGGCTCTTGGAAGGCCAGCTGCATGTATGTGTATGTGTGTGTGTACATGAGTGTGAGTACGTCTTTGTGGGCCTCTGTGACTTTATGCAATTGTGTGTGTCTGAGGCTAGGCTCTAGATTACTTCCAGAAGTTGAGTTCCACAGGCCTGCAGTTTCATTACAGCTACAAAGCGACCGCACAGCTACACCGAGTGCAGAGTTGCAAAAAGTTTTTTCTTCTCTGCTCCTCACTGCCTTTGTCCATCTCCCGTCCTTCTCCTTCTTTTCTCTCTTTCATGGTTATAGTTGGAATGGGAATAAACAGCTGTGAAAATGTATTCCTCTCCATTTGGGGATTTTGGGGTGAAGCCGAGCTGGACCTATCCAATTTCAAACTACTTTGAATATGAACCAATGTTTCTCCAACTTGAAACAACTTCAAAATGGAAGTTCTTAAATTCCAGCTGTTTTTTTTTTTTTCCAGTTTCAAACAACTTGAGAGCTAAGATCATTTCATTAACTTCAAACGTGTTTAAGTTTGCTGGTTTCTTGCAGCTGTACACATTCTCATTTATATCACTTCGGCACGCTTGAAAGAACTTTTTTTTTTTTGTACCAACAAAGGTATCTCAACCCATGGTGGAAAAATTACTGAAGAAGTGAGTTTGACATGTGGCTGTGGTATTGTAGTAAAATCATCATTCGAAAAACATATTTTATACTTATATTACCTTATAAAGTTCCAAGCTGAGGTGTAGAATCTTCAGTACCTGCTTTTTGTTCACAGTTCAGAAGAGGGGTGATGTAAAACTGAGCTCTCATTTACTTTGTGCACTTTTTATTTTAATGCCAGGGTGTCTGAGCAGATATAGATATTAAGTGGCACTCAGTGCTTAATGCCCAGCACTTTTATTGGATATAGATGTATGTAACCTGTGCAACACCACTACTTTCACCACAGCAACTGAGAAGTTACTTCCACTCAGTCAGTAAGAAGGTGGGATTAGATCCAATTGAAGCACCTTATTTTTGAAAAGCAATTATCATAACTTAAGTTGTGTCACTTTCAGTGGAAGAATGGACTAAAACCCAGCAGCCACTGAAAACTCTAAAACTTTAAAACTTTAAAAACTTCCACAGATTTTTAGTCTTTGACAGTCTGGGAGGAGCACACAGCAACAGGCAGCAACTAACCCAGACTAGAACAGACCTGGCCCAACTTTGTCTGATCAATTGTCACGTCCAATTCACAAAATCACATTCATAATTGGCTCTACAGTTGTTAAAGGCAGTTGTGTCCCTGTCTTAAGATTGATCATGTTTGGATTTAAAAGAAGCTGAATTTAAGTTATATGGGCATAAGGGATAATTGCTTGTTTTATGAAGCACAGAGACAGAGAGACTCTTGGTAAAAGCCATTTACCTCCTATTGAGTCACTTTGTTATATGAATTCAAGTAAAAAATGGTTTTTAAAAACGCTTGAAAAAAGCATTTTAAAGCATAGGAGGGATTATGAAAGGAAATAAATAGAAGGTGCAACAGAAAAAAAAAGAATCAGCAACTTATCTCCAAAACAACAATTTAGAGTTTAGGAGACATATTCTTATAGCATTCAGATATGGCATATGTCATAATGGCTTTATTTGGTCCGTTAAAACGGTTTCTCTAGGAATACTAGTCTGGTTTAATTACAAAGTTCTTTGTTGTACAAACATGTCATAGACCCGTTGTATTGAACTAGTTACCCCTATTTATCTTTACAAGCAGAAAATGGGCAGAGAGTGGTTCATAGTGACAACATAATGTGTGTGTGTGTGTGTGTGTGTGTGTGTGTGTGTGTGTGTGTTTGTGTATAAGACATTTGTAGGCCTGACATTGATTCTCCACACTTCAGATTTCCAGATGTGAGTGATTCAAACCAGCACCTGGCACCTTTTCAATAAACACACACACATACAACAGGTTATGGGAGTAAGGAGTCAGTCTAGGGAGAGTGCAGTTGGAATTTATTGCATCCTCTTCCTGCGGTGTTTATTAATACCTTGTGTATGTGTTAGAGAGAGAGAGAGAGAGACTTTGTGTGTGTGTCAGTGGGTGGGTGTATTAATCCACTGCTTGACTCCCTTCAGTTGATCCCACTCATGCATCGCTAAATGGAAGCATTAGGCGTTCAGGTAATTTGAATCGCGGATTAGATGAGAAGAGGAGAGAAACATGGGAACAATCTGAAGGGAAAGAGGACTGAGAGAAACCTGGGTGTCTCCTGAGGGCTTTTAATGACAGGGGGGAGAGTGAGAGAACAATGAGTAGAGATTATATTAGTTCCAAAAAATGAAAGCTTGGGTCGATTGTAACCCACACAGGTCCGCCTGGACCAAACCCAATGTTTAGCAGCATTTTCAGACCTGAGCCTGGCAAACTCTTCTATATGACCCAGCTTCTGCCCCACTGGGGGGGTCAGTCCTCACTAGCAGTTGATTTATTATGGATAAATGTATTTTTTTTACATGCAATTAAATCCATTATAGTCAAATAAACTCTTAATTTTTGACTGACATACTGCATGTTGACTGTGCTTGCAGCAGATAGTCTGTGACCACCACGATGTGTTAATAACACCAACATAAGACATGCCTAACTGTGCATGCAAATACTGTATTACGCTGTTTTTTTGTTATTGCTGTTGCAACTAGTCCATTGTCTTGCTAGGGTCAGGAGGTTTTATTGTGTGCCTTTTAGAGTTGGACAGCCCTGGAAGTGTTGTAGCCAAATTTCTGATGGTTTGCATAACATGGTTTGGAGGAAATAACTCTAACCCTTCAAAAAGGAATGTTAAAAAGTGCCATTTTACAGAGGTGGTAGAAGTACACAAACACAAAAGTATTTTACCTGCAAGTAGCACCAGTTCTAATTCTTTACTGAAGTTGATGTAATAAGTACACAGTCTAAAGATTACTAAGTACAAAAGAACAAATAAAATAACACTGTTGATTTTGATGCTATTCACAATCTGAAGTACAAGTCTAGTCCCCATTTGTTCCAAATGTGCCTCAGAAATAAGGTTTCTGCAGAAATCTAATACGCACAAGTCTTGTTAAGTTTATAAAGAGAATGTATCCTTTAGTTAATAACAATAAAAGAAAAACAGATGTTTGTTTATTTTCAACTCCCATTTCCCATTTGTCCTATACAATTTCAAAGGTGGCAAAGAAAATTTTAGTAATGAATAAAAAAAGAGGACATAGTAAAACAGCATCTGGTACTGGTGGAGCTGATTTTAACCACTTTATGTACTGACAGGTGGTTAATCCTCAATAATGCATCATCATTAATTCCATCACCATTCATTAGTTTATTATATTTGTATTAGGAATCTGCATCTGCAAGTAACTAATAACTAAATATAAAGGTTATGAGTAAAAAAAAAATTTCCCTGAAGTAAAAGTTATTAAATTTACATAAACCAGTAAAGTACTTTGAAATTTTGCAGTACAATGAAAAAGTACAGTACTTGAGTAAATGTACCAAGTTACTTACCACCTTTAACATTTTCTAATAGTTTCAAGGTTAATCTCAATATTCTATTTTTAAGATTGGACAGAGAATTCAAGCACAGGACACACATCTCATAAATATCTTTGTTATTAAAGTCATATTTTTTATTTTAATTCTGAGTAATATGTGCTAAAATTCATTGTTACTAAGAACTGTTTTATTGGCTTATTTGGCAAAACAGCAGAGCCTGACTCGAACAAATCCAGCGGAGTAATGAACCAATAAACTAATGCCCAGATGGAGTGAACCATCAATTTATAGCCCGACTTCATCGGGTTCATGACGATGATTTTAAGCTTTGAGACAAACAATGTGATTTGTGGAAAGAGGTTAGTAACAAATTCAGGCAAAGAGCAACATGAAGAAGATGAAACAAATAAAAACAGAGCTCTCACTAAACTGGGAATCTCATGGAACTCATTAGAGAAGTGTGGAAATATAATAGATCTTTAATTTCAAACAATTATCAACCACTTATCCTGTTTTAGAACTAGCATTTCAGTCACTTTGCAAAGCAGCAATACATAGAGTTTGTTTTAAATGAGACATACAAAATAGCGTGTTTATTCTGTCCATAAAGACGGAAGTCATGTCTTAGCTATCTCCTAACCATAGTGCAGGCAACAAACTGAGTCCAATCATGATGTGAACAGAATGCTGACAACAAGAACACTTTAATATCAAGATATGCAAGCGCATGATGGGACTATTCATTACAAGTGCGGCATGTGCAGGTGTAGACTACAATTTTAATACCACGAGTATTTGAGGTCTCACTGACATCCACAAATCTAATTAGGCTGTTGCTTGTGCATATGAAAAAGAAGGCCAGTAGATTCACACACACACGAGCAGAGTCACTGCTTTTTTAAGTGCTGTTTAACTTTTGGCATCTGGGAATTCACCACAAAACTCACCTTATATCTCTCAATCTATACGAGTGGACACACACACACACACACACACACACAATGATACGCACACACATACACTAGGTCCAACAATCCATCAACATGATCAAGCAGGGAGCGAATGGGACCTGGCCAGTCATACATCAACCTCTCTGAGCTTGTTAAAGACAAACAGAAACGCACATACACACAGCTGCGGACACGACACAACACGATGTCTTCCCTTTGAAATGACAAGCAGGGTTACATGGTCAGGCAGACCAACAGCCAGATTAGATGGATGGGTAGATGGTCCATCACTGACATCCAGACATCCTATAACAAAACAGGAAGCTGTGTGGCAGATAAGCTCAGTCAATGGTTCAGAATATTTGATAGTAATCCAGAGTTGCATTATAGTAATCAAGGGGAAATTACTCTGCCTGCATCTACAATATACAGTATACTTCTCCAATGTTCCTGTGTACATTAAAACATGTGCCAATGCAATACTATGAAACGCTTGCATCTTGATGAGGAAGGTGCAAGCTCAACCATACTCAAACATTGCCTGTGATGGACCAGAACGTCTAAAAAGTAAGGTTGTCTTTCTGCAGTATGCTGAAACTGAGTGAGTGTGTATTTGAATGCAGGTGCCTTCAATCACCAGATCCTTAATAAGAATTCCGTCATGCAGTAAGGTGTAAAACAGCATTCTCAAGTTTTCTGTTTGGTGTCGGTTCATAATTTGGCCAAAACAAGTTATCGATTCATATTTAGACTGAATGCTACACAGCGGGCCGTGAAGCCGCATGTTGTGTTCCGGCAAAATCCCAGAGATCGGACCAAAGAAACAAGAGCAGCAACAAACCCATCAATGGCACTACAAGCCAAATCATTCAGCTCCATAATTACAACTGAGCCACAACTGGTCCACTGTGGCCTGACATAGTAGGGGAGAGAAGAGGAGAGAAGTGAGGGAGGGGAGAAGAGGGGGAGAAAGATAGATTTCATGAGTGAGAGGCCCCCAAAGTGCCCAGGGGGATTTGTGGTTACAATGTTGTACTCTACATCTGTTTACAGCAGAGAGAAAGACAAACGGATGAGGCTGCAGAGAGAAAGAGAGATGGAGGGAGAGATGTTGCCTGCTCCATGCTGTCATCTCAGCAATGTAGTAACTGTACCTCATTATGTTCTATTCTAGTCATCATCGTCCATTCATGCACACACACACACAAACTACTCTCTCACCCTATTGTCTGTCTCATACGCTGTGAAAGTATCACATCAACAGAAGGAAGAGAGAGAAGAGGAGGAGGAGGAGGGGTGAAAAACAAATAACAGAGGAGAGAGAGAATCAAAGAGAAAATGAGTGAAGCAAAGAGAGGAAGAGCAAGAGCTGAGTTGTGTTCAGGGTGCTGAATGTTAATCAGTTTCTTATTGTTTGTAGCCCATGGCAAAAATTTCCACTTGACTCTCTCTGTTGCTGGCTGGTGTGCGCTTGTGCACACGCAGATAGTTAAGTTTGTCTGCGTGACAGCTGTGCCATCAGAGATGCTAACTTGTCTCTGCGTGTATGTCAAGTGTCTTGTGTGTGTGGGTGTGTAGAGAAATAGAATAAAAAAAAAATACTGAATAGGTTTTTGTTTTGCAAAGGCTTTTTTAAACTCATATTTCAGGATGGAAACAAGAGTCACTGACAGATGAAAACAAGCTGCCAAATGGAGAAGCTGGCACCAATTTCTAAAAACCTTTGTACTGCATTGTATTTAAATTAGCATAGCGGTGATAAGAATCAATGAGCAGTTTAATCTTTTTTTTTCAGTTGCCACAAAGAAACGTCAAGTATCATCATGTAACGTTATAATTATTAATGTTTTACAGTTGGCTAATAGGCACGTGTCTAGAAGAATCCATTCAGTTGCTGGGAATGTTTGAAGGGGTTCATTTTAGTTTTATTCAAATGCACATTTCTTTATTTTGTCATTTTTCACGCAAGCTGGTGTAGAACATTTTTGGAGTCTATATAATAAACGTATTAATATAATTTATAATAAATAAAAAAAAAGCTGAAGATTTTCAAAGTAGATCTAGGTGACCGCAAAAGGCATACAAGATGTCAAAATGCTGAGCAGGTAAAGAAATATCATGTATGTACAGAGATGTAACATTGATCCCTGTTGGTCACCTCTATTGATATTTTATGGAGCTGAAAACTGTGTACTTTGTGTATATCATAAACACAAAATTATTTGTTCGCAGAATTATCAAAACTGTTGAAAAGCTCCAGAAAACTTTCAGAAGAAGTAAAACAAATTGTTTCTTTTAAAGAAAGTCGACAGCAGCAGTTATCTAAAAGGTTTTGTACTGGGTTTTGACCCCAGTTACGGTGGCTTAATGGTCTTGGTAAATAGCTCTGTCTGTCTGAGGCTCAACTGGGGGTTGTTTTAAAATCTAAAAGCCTGTAAACTACAAATGCAGTGTCAGGTACAGCATGACCTGACTTACAGTACAACGCCCAAAATAACAGGTCAGATACTTTATATCCATTTTTTAAAACTAGTTCTTCAAAGAGGCAAATGAAACATAAATACAACAGTACGACAAAAATCACTTTAAGCTACAAACACAAAAATCTCAATGTACATTTTATTTTTACTAATTTTGTTTATAAGAATACATACATGTTCCTGATGATGTGATTTGCTTAGGAGCAACATTATTATTATTAACAATCATAATAATAGCATACTTTATTGATCCCCTTGGGGAAATTGTTGTTGGACAGCTGCGAGACAGTACATGTTGTCGCTACTACAGGGTATTAGTGTCTTGTCCAAGGACACCTCAACATGTAGTCAGGAGGAACCAGGAATCAAACCACTTACCCTAGGGTTTTACAGCTTATTTAACTTCTCTTACATTAAGGTTTGTCCCTTGTTCAACTGGTAGCACGTCTGTCAGACTTTCCCAAACTGACTTTTTTATTTTTTTCCCAGAAGACTATGTCCCTGCCTCATTACTATTCACAAAATGACACTGACAACTGTAACTACCTTCTCACACATACTTTTTTGTCGCCATCTTTCACTCTCATACAGCCCACCTCTCGTCTGCTGCTGCAATCAAATGGAAATGCTCATCCGTAATTAGCTGGTTCACGTTTTCACTGCAGATGAAATGGTTGACACTGACCAAATTGGTTTCTATCCAAACCCCCTCAGATTGCCTGTCTCCATCTACCCCCTCAACTCTAATCTATCTACCTTGTTTCCTCTCTCACAGAAATGAATCTTGTTTCAATGCTAACCCAAAGATGACTCACCAAACAGCACCCGTTTGTACCTCTTTCAGCGTGACTGCGTGTGTTTACCTGTTCACACTATTTGAAACAGCAAAGCGGGGGTGGACAAAATAACAGTGGCAGTAGAACATCATTCATACACTAGCCCTGCTAGAAATGCTACCTCTGTGAACTTTTTCATGTTTAACTTCATTTACAGCATGTGGGCAAATGTACTTGGATATTACAACATAACATCTTAAGGCATGTTCACATTATCATAGAAACACAGGTCTCACCATTAGGGTATATGGCATGTGCCAAGCTAGCTTGGCGCTGACGTCCATGGTGTTCCAAGTAGAGCAGGAACGTGCCAAAAGTTAAAGACCTGACATTGACTCTGACCTTTATCGGCACAACGAATGACTTTTGGCCACTGCTTCAATTGACCACTGGTAGCTTTAAGTGCAGTGTGCAGATCCTTTGTGTGTTTTTTCCTTCACGTTCCCTTTTTTGGTTCAGGTTTTTCAGATGTGCATGCTTTTTGTACATTGCCACCATGAGTTTCAGAGGGGTAAATGTGCAGCACAAAATCCTTGTTTTTCCATGATAATGTGGACATTCCTTTATGAGAAAAGTTGGAACTATTGTAAATATTTTAATGCCTTAATTCACTGACGCTTCTACAGTCCCTTGTGTTTGTACAGTTTTGATTACCTTTGAATAATGTGAGTTTTTCTGCAGTGCCCATGCAGCAGCTGTCATGGTCTTTGAATGAGTGCTGAGACTTAGCATTTAGACTGGCTCCCTATATCAACCTGTTCTACAAATACACTGACTTATAGTGCTATAGGTGACATAATGTCACCGCATATACCTACTGTAGTACCCCTATGATAATCCTCGGTGTATTTTAAAGCATCTAAGCTAGTGAGTGATGATGATTTATGGTGTAGATGGGGGTACCCTGTCCATACATACTGATGAGACAGGGTCAACTTTTAGGTCTAAGCTTTTATTTGCAGGTGGACACATTTACATATAGAGACGTAATGTACCTAGTCAGTGGAAGGTGTCAAAGTATAGATTAGACAGATATGACACATGTAAAACTAAAATAAAAATGATAGGGACGTCAGAAATTAAAACAAAAATGGACTGAGAGAGAAATTCAAAGGGAGAAATAATGAATAGCAAGGAGAGTGAGATAGAGAGGGAAGATGGAGGGAATTGAGGAGGGAAAAAATGGAAAGGGAGAAAGATACGATGGAAGAAATGGAAATAAAGGGAAAGAAGGAAGAAAAGAACCAATCCGAAAATGCAAATACCTGGTGAAAGAAACAATGTGAACAATGAGAAAACAAGCCTCACTGTGATACATAGACTGACTTATTTAAAGAAAAATACCAAAACATAGCAAAAATAGAAATGGTTCGGACTCCTGTAATGCGGATGGGTGATATTTGATAATTAGATGGCATCGCTGTGGCAAGAAAACTAATTGTTCTTATCAGATTAAGAGAATAATTGTGTGTGGATACATCATCAAAACATAGCAGAGGCAAATTTGATCAGAGCAGATGTTGAATTAATTGGTTTTGAGGCTGATTGCATTAATGCTCTGAGTCTATTAGTGAGACATTCTAGTAATTAACACCCTGCTTCTAACTCACACGTCGGTGATAATGCCTCACAGACACATACATACACAAATACAGTAAGATAATGTTGATGTACAGCACAAATGTAAAGATATAAAGTGGCTAAAGCTTTTACCACATGGTTGATTTGCTCATGTTTACGTAAAATTATGTTTTTGTTCTGTTTTACAATATGCCATCAGTATATTTTCACCTTATGAGAGAGAGAAGGTATGGAGGTGTTGGAGAGGTAATCATACACTCATACACACCTAATTCATAGCTAAGCACCAGCCTTTTATACATTTAACATGTCGTTACTTACTTACTGTTACTTACTGTTTGCCTGCTTTGTTGTGCAAGAATTCTTTTTTTGTCACTTTATCTTTTCTTGTCTGTTTTGATGTTTCGCTTTCAACTAAACATTTAAGCAACGACTGTCTGATCATTCGTCAAGCCTGAAACCATACATCCCAAACAGGTTTTCTTCTTATCCTCAGCTGCAAAAAGACTAATACAGTATTTCATCAAAAGACTGACAAGGAGTTGCTGAAAACATCTAGTTATGGATATGTGACAATGAATCACAATGAATTTTGGACTTGGGATAGGAATCTGTTGTCAGAGCTTTGCTTTTAACCATTCGGACCACGTGTATATAGTGGTTAAACAGAGAGATCACAGTTTGGATTAACTGGAAATAAACAAGCTACAATTCAAGTGACTTCACTTTTTCTTCTAGAACACAATCTTTTCTGTGCTTATTAGCTTACTTGGAGACGTGATATCTTTCAATCAAACAACATTTTCTATCTTTTTCTAACTTTAACAAAAACTACTTTTCTTGCCTAAATCCAACCTCACACACACTCTATATTGTCAGCCTAATTCCCACAAAACATTTATGAAAGGGATGTAGATAGCCACACGAACATTTTGATGGCTTTAACTGTCAGCAGCCAGTTAAGATGTAATCATTTTGGAAGTTCCACCTGTCCCTTTATTATTGTTGGTGCTGCAGCTGCCATTTATAAAGTCAGTCGATCCCAAGAGAGCAGCAGTTCTGCCTGCTAAAACACAAACCTGTTCAGGGGTTTTCTTATGGGAGAAAAGAGCAGGAGGAGAGAGTCAACAGGGAAAAACAGATCCATACCAACATTCACATGAAAAACCCTCCAACTCACAGTTTATGTTTGTAATGAATGAATGAATTATTTAAGTGCTTCCACTGAAAGTAGACAAGGTATTTCATGTGCTGAGTAGGTGTCAGCACTACAAACCCTGTGGATAGTAAATAAAAAAGTCCACTGGGTAATTTCATCAATAATTTCCAACCAAAGGTTTTTGCTCAGTTTCTGAATATTTGACAGTAAAGGTCAATATGTTATTACTGAAAAGCCTCCTTTGTGATGTGCTCTGTGCAGCATGAGCAAAATAGCATTTTTGCTCTCATAAAATTGTTAAAAGTAAAATTGTATTATGGTCCCTGTACTATATTATTTATAGTTTGCTAGGTGTGTTATCATGAGCCATACTAAAAATAATGTTTGATAATAATTATGTTACTCTAGCAACTGCCTGTAAAACAGTCTTATTTTATTCTAGTTTCATACAAAAGAGAACATTTATGGGCACATTATGAAAAAAGACATTACATAAACATAGAAAATGATGCTTTGAAACTGTCCCCAACATTGTACTGTATGTCAGTCAATTTACCAAACTGTTTGTTCATATAGAGTATATGCATTAATATGACCAATTTCAGCTTACTTTCCTAAAATATCTAACCCAAATAATTATGTTTTATATTATAAGGTCACGATTGCAGTAGTTGCACTTAAAAAGAAACTCAGGTTCACAGTCAGAATAAGAAAAAATTCTGGGCCAAGCCAGAAGAGGGACTATGTCCCTGATACTCGAAAAGACCTCATGTCAAGTGCAAATTTTGAATGGGCCATTCAAGGACTGGATTACACAAAACAGAAAAAAGTAAGAAAGTTTCTCAGAGTTGCTTCTTTGAGACACTGGAAGAAGTCCAGCAAGGACCTGACTCAGCATCTGGCAGCTTCATCTGGATGCCAAGTTGATCCTTCCATAGCCCAAATGAAACCCGATAAGGAATGGTCTTTGTGAAAGGATAGCAGCAAAGAAACCACTTTTTGTGTTTCTAGTTATTCTAATGTAAAAACTTAGAAATAAATATATATGGACATCATAGCCCTGCTGATAAACTAATCCAATAATTACTTTTGCACAGTACTGTATGTGTACAAAAATGACCAAAAAGTGGATTTTGCATAATATGGGCTCTTCAAAAAATGTAATCGCATACTGAATGAATACTAGTATTTACGTGTATTATAAACATGTGGCCTCCAGTAAGTGACACTACACTAATTCAATGTTGACAGTCACACCGCTCCTAAAACCTTGTGATGCACATATCAGTCTCTGCAAATACTGTATCGCCATGTATTTGCAATTCTTGTGAAAATTTCTGAATGTATTTATTTCCTGGGATATCTAACAAACTACTGATGCAAACTAATTTATTTATCCATACTCTACATGTAAGGGCTCCTAAAGGGCAAGAACACAGTTATTGTCTAAAAAAAAAAAATCAATTAGACTTTAGACTTCTTCTTTTCTCTTGCAGATTAACTCACAGAAAATGTTTAGTTTGCTGGTAACTCCTGCAATTAACCTGAATTTGCAGTCATGCTTAAATTAGTACAGGAACAATTAGAATTATGGAGCAATCATGGCAATCAGCGATGAGCAATGAGCAGCCACTGAACACTTCAGTCTCTAACGCCTTGTGTAGAAAAAGAGATGAGCAGTGCACCAGAGTGAAATCCTTACTTACATACTACAGTATATAGCTCTTGCTTGAGGAGCAAAATTTCATTTCATTGCACCCTACTCACATGTTCTGGCAAATATGCACCCGGCCTTTACATCATTCTATTCACATTTTTTATACCTGGGAGCTGCATAAACCGATTTCACAACAGACCATAAAACATAAAAAAATACAGTTTATAGATTAAAATTCTAAAAACTAAACAGGTTAGTCTACTAGTTCAAAAGCAGTGGAGTTCACATTTACCCAGAAGGTTTTCCACTGCATCTTTCATTCAGTTTAGTCATTTCTTTGTCAGCTTTCTAATTTTCCTTGAAAGCTCCAAGGAAAAAAAAAAAAAAAAGATGAGTATAACAATCACTGTTAACAAATAAGCAAATTACAAGCTTACAACTCATCTTGTTCTAGAAATGAATCAGATGCAACGGAAGTCTTCAGCTCAAGTAAACAGATGAATCAAAAAGAATTTTTTTTTAAAGAGACAGAAAATAGGTCAGATCACAACGTCAGTGATTAATGTTCATCAGCAACGATCACAATAATGTCAACTTCTCTGTAGCTTACATTATACATGTTCCTGAGTGAAATTAGAGATAATCAGAGGGATAATAATAATTTAAAAGTATTTATGTCAGACTAAAAGGCACAATTCCTCTGTTTATTAATTTACTGTATGTGACTTGACTTTTATTTTCAAAATGCCATTTTACAGTTTACAGGACAAATTAAACCGTATTATTCTTCTGTAATTAAAACTGATGCTGAATTTATTTGTGTGAATTTTCATGACAAAGAAATATGGACGATTCTGCTTCTTCACCAATGTTTGTAGCAAATGTCGCAACAGCTGCAGTTAAATGAAATACTGAATCAGCAGTAAGACCAGATATCTGATTACACTTGATCTCTTAAGTTTAAAATTTATCACACAATCACAGGTCTTGTTCACACCAATGTTGTGCAGCAGACATAGTAACCACCTGACAACCACACACCAAAAACATGCAGAAACATCTACCAAAACTATTGAATCTGGCTCAACATTCGCTCCATGATGACAATGAGGTTTCAGAGTGTGAAGCACTGCACTGACCAATAAAATACAACCCCACACTCCTGGTACGTAATGTGAATGGGATGATTCTTCTGTTTACATAAGACGGTTAAGGCAAAAGATAAATACTGATAATTCTTCCAATCAGACCTCTCTCAGAGTATTTTAAACCACTTTAGTCTCTGATGTGTTAAGAGTCATCATTGATCTGCTACTTAAGCTGGCCTTTCTGAATTATATTTAATTGTATCATCAGTACCAGGAGAAACAATAGTATAGTCATGAGTAAAAATAACACACACAAACACACAATCAATGCTCATACAGTACACTGATAATGTCACTATATCTGCATTATATCACAGGTCCTTGCTGCTTCGTCCTACCAGTCATGGATGTAATTGTCTTGTTTACATTGGAAACTGAAGACAATTTAACCTTGAGGTATCTTATGTCTGTCATTAAACACACCAACGCACGCACACACAAACCAACACAAAGGCTGCACACAAACAAAAGTGCACAGAGATGCACACAGCAATCACATGTCTAAGATGATCGTTCAAGTGCTGAACCCTGTAATAGCATGGCTATTGCACACACAGATAATGGATCCTTAAATTGACCTGTGTGTGTGTCTGTCAGATGGGTAGTACATACCTGTGTCCTTGTCCAGAAAACACTGAGTGTGTATGTGTGTGTGTGTGTGTGTGAGTGTATGTGAAAGAGATACACAAGCCAACTTCAATTTGAACAGGCAAGAGAATCGTCACCTTACTG
This sequence comes from Sandelia bainsii, assembly GCA_032362345.1. NCBI lineage: Eukaryota > Metazoa > Chordata > Actinopteri > Anabantiformes > Anabantidae > Sandelia > Sandelia bainsii. Next base: position 6,431,864 of record JAUMHL010000008.1, on the reverse strand, counting down.
ATGGCACTGTATCACCAGTAAACCTCTCCTGCACAGCCACACATTAGTGGCAGTATCATTGCTCATAGCTATCAAGCAACCTTGGTGGACACACAATACCATCACACCAGAAAGGTACAAAGGGAAATGCGGAGAGAGTGACACGAGTGATCGAGCTTTCACACCAAACACACGACAAGCTCCTTGAATGAGACCCCACTGAACTCCTGATGGTAACGCCAGCAGCTTAGACGGCAGCTCGCCGCAATCACTGTGTGAGTGTTGGTGAATGAGAGGCACACTGTAAAGACCCTTTGAATAAAAGCTCTACATACATTTGTGATTTACTGATTCTGTGTGATCCAGGTTTTCCGCGAGATCACAAATTTCAATTTAAGCCTTTGCAAGACGACTTTTAAACTGACATTTGATGCATTTTTACAGTGGTAATGGATGAACATCAGAAAATGATGGCAACTGGACTTGTTCCTTGAAGATGCTTCACCCTCCATTCCAGAGGGCTTTCTCAATTCACTCAAACACTGAATAACTTTTTTTGGGATAACCGTGACCTGGATGACTGAGAATCTTCACAGACATCAGAAAATGATGTGTGTTCTTCAGTGTTGCAAGTGAACTGAAATACTGCACATAATGGTGTGACTCAAAATGTACACCAAATTTCAATGTTGAAAAAGCTGCATGCCTTGTGTGTAGAAATATAATAAGTAATACTGGAGGTGGCTTATTCAATAGACCATGTGCTGTATGTTCAGATGAGCAAGCACTGAGAGCATGTAAACAGAAACAGAATAATTACGTGGTCCTAATTACATGTACTGGTAACCAGAACGTCCAGTGAACTCATAGAGTCTGTGTGATGTGCTGAGCTGAGGCAGGCACCGCAGATACAGGGCTTTAATTTTGGATAAACATGTAAACGCCACTTACTCATCTCAACTCATATTCAGAAACAGCGTTTATGCAGATTTTTCACCTGTTAATGCACTAAATCCAGGCTACCCCCCTCATTCATTTTCGGAGCACTGCATCCCCACGTCAGCACCACGTGTTTACACTGAGTTACCATCACTCCACCACCCACTTGTTGTACGTGGGACTTGAAACAAATGCACTCTTCGTGCCGATGCTAACAGGGCTGTAGGAGCCACTGAGAGGAACAGAAGAGATGGGCTGCAGGATAAGGACAGAGATCTGAAACTGTTCCCCCGAGTAGCAGATGACAGGTGGTGAGTAGGGAAGTTAAGTAACTAGCTTTGGCAACATGTTCAGGTGTGCCAGTTTATGACTCACTATAACTGTCAAATGCTAGATTAATAAGAAAGAACAATAAAGCATCATAAAAACCAAATGTTATTTAGCATTGCTATGAATAAAAGATTACATTGATGACAGTCCTGTTGAAGCAGAAAGAAAGAAAAAGTTAGATTACTGAAAAAATAATCATGTCAGGGACCCCAGTGTGTTCATGTGCCAGTAATTAACTAGCTGGTAACATAGTTTACACTTCTGAGATTTCACTGCACCACCAATCTACTGAGCTCAGGAACAACAGGCAGTCGAGTGGTTACTCTTATCATTACACTTAAACCTTATCCAAAAACAGTCAACCTGTAATTACTGTAATTATTTTTTCTCTTATCTAATATTCTGTCAACATGATTTTCTGTTGAAAAGTATAATACTCATCTGAGCAAAAATTAAATTATGGAGGAAATAAAGAATACCTAAAATAAAAAAAAATAAAATATGTTTCCTTTACTTTCTTCTCTCTCTCTTTTTAAATATTGTGCCAGAATTTGCTCTGTCATACGACTCCAGTGACCGAGTAAACCCTGTAGAAAGACTCAAAGCCCTGTCGACATTGAAAAAGACATTGAGGTCTGGTGTAACATTTTATATTCTTCTGTTTAACTGTATTCATAAATTACTGTTAATCTTCCAGGTTCTGCTCAAAATCAACACTGTTCCACACTTTAAAACACAACATTCTATTGCATTTTCAATTGTTTTCTGTTTAAATTGTTTGAAACAGATTTAAGATTGAGAATATTATATTATACAGAGAATATTCACTAGAGTCAGTTCCTTTTTATTAAGAGCAACTTTTATCTCTCTTTGAAAATGACCTTTTCAAGTAGCTTTAGTAGTCTTGACCTGTCTATTCATATTGTAAATATTCAAAATATTTTGGTATTGGTGTGTTCTGCTATATTTGTGTTCTATTATGTTCTATTCTTTTCTGTTCACACACACATGCACACACTTCCCTGTGGCCAGCTAATAGAGTTTCACCCCTGTCTGTCTTTCAGCCTTATCTCCTCTGAAGACTGTCTACTGGGACTGACTGACTGAGTTTGAAGGTGTGTGTGTGTGTGTGTGTGTGTGTGTGGGTAGGAGACTGAGAAAAAGGAGATAAGGACTAAAGGAAGGAAACACAGTTTGCTTCCCCTCCCCTCTACAGTTCTCCCCTCTCGTCCTTTCTTCTTTCGTCTCTTCCTCCTCTTGCTAAGTTCCCAAACTGTCATCCCCACACAAAAGCCCATGATTCATGGTCTACACGCACACATACAAACACACACACAAACACACATATGGAGTGTCAACTTCACACCAGCAGTGTAAAAAGATTCAACTTGTATTAGAGGAGCTGGCAGCATGAGCAATATGAATCATGTTCAGTCTCCTTTTTTTTCTGTTGTAAATGCTATAGAAACACTACACCAGTTTACAGCCAAATGGGAACTACATTCAAATCTGTTTTGTATTGCATAAAAACAGCATCTGCCTCTGTTCTTCTGATTTGTGACAAAATATCACTTCACTGTTTACAAAAGCTGCTTAGTTCCTGAACATGTTAAAGTGTTGTAGAGTGGACAAAGGAGCTATCATAAGTTTTTATGTGAATGATAATGGCGTTTAACACCATTTCATCATCACCCAATTAATTATTAAATATGGTTTTAATTACTGTAAACAAGTGAGACTTGTGATCAGTTTGGCAGCTACTACTACTACTGTATGTCATTTATCACCAGATTGAGTTTGGCAGGAAATCTACTGGACTGCTCCTAACATGCAAAGTTTGTGAGTCTGGCAACAGCAGATGGTGACTGGAGACAAAGGCTAAAAAAATATATTTCAAACCCTTTTATCAACCTCCGTGAAGTCAAAGGGAAAACAAGCAAATGTGAAATGATGCTAGGGAAAGGTACAGGTCATTCAATGAGGTGTGACACAAGATATGTTGATACTATTTTGTTTGTGCCGTGCTTTTCTAATATGACCCATGCATGTCCCTTTTGCTCGATTCTGAGAAAGACCTATGGGTTAACATGTCTCTTGATCTCTCCTGATCTTTAAAAGCAGACATTTGAGTGCTCCGGCTGTCTGTTTATTTGCTTGGTGTAGTCATATTGTGAACTGCAGTTATGCATATTTAGCCCAAAGTTTTGTTTATCTGACTGAACTGTACCTGAACATGATTTCTGAATTTGCCCAGTTCAGGTGTCCAACCTCTAGTCTGATGATCCTATGCAGGTTTTAGAATGAACAGCAAAATAATTCACCATATAGTGCTTCGGAATTTATAGATCAATGTTCGGTCTGCTGTAAGTGTGCACACACTTTCTATGTGTATTAATGAATCAGAAATCATAAGTTAATCATCATTTTTCCTTTATTACTGAGAGTAAAGATGCAATCACTTTCACATATACCTCCAAGTAAAGTGATTTATACAATATGCAGAATATTTGATTTAGTTTCAGCTTATTGTGTCTTTCTTGCCCCTTCAAACAACTCTTTACCCAGAATTCAGCGATTTCTTGGTCACAACTGATGAAAATGATAAACAACACTAACTGCTCCTACAGTGAATAAACCAGCCGTGTCTTTTATACTCACATTAACACTGAAAATGTATTTTGTTTTTTAGATAGCTATAGTATTTGCCCAACGTCGAACAAGCTCACTCAGGCATTTTTTTTATTTTATTTCTCAACACAGAGTGAAGGAACAGCGTGTACGTTGAACAGAGTTTATAGATGTCTGTCACTCTCATTCCACTCCCTCTTTTGCACTTTGGTGTGCTCTCTCTTATTGAAGTCCAATATATCTAGTGGCATTCTAATGTCTTCTGCTAGGTATGGATAGCTATTTTAAAGCTCCCATCAACAATAAATCTGTGTGTGAAAGTGTGATTTCACTACATAGATGTTTGGGGTCTCTCCCTCTCTCTCTCTTACTCAGACACATAACTCCCATACGGCAATAAACTGCAGCATAATTCATCTATAAAATCATAAGTCACTCTAGGCTCTCTGGGTGATGCGATCATTATTAATATGGCATTCAGCACTGATTGAATTCCTAATACATTAGACTGGAAATAAAGTTTTAACATGTAGGGCCAGAAATATTTCTTCCGTCAGTGTTGCAGATCAGTTCGCTGGCTGCACACAGTAACTGGCTGACAAGATGAGTCACCGAGCAGCTAAAATTAAAAACACATTACTGTGAAAATGACACTTTAAGATATATATTTGATGATGTCTGCCTGGCTGATACGCTGGCTTGTTTTCCTAATTGGCCAGCAAATATAAATGGGAGATTTACATCTATGATTATGAATGAAAAACCATGCAAGTCTGACTAGCCATTTGACTGACTTGCTGGCTGGCCGTGTAGGAGACTAATGCAACTGTTTGCACATGTGACCTCAAAATATAAGAACAAAGAGGTAGCTAACTTTTTCCCCACCACCAAAAAACAAAACTGAAAGAAAAATATAATAAAATATCACATCTGTTATCCACTGAGGTTTAAATAAATAGATGAGAATCCAGATTCTTAGCTACATAGCTGACACACTGTCTGCACAGCACACTGCCTCTTTGGCAACATGCCTAAATCACCGGCCTTCTGGCGATGCACTGACTTTATGGAATAAAGTAAATTATACAAAACATTTCCACACATCCATTGATGTCACTTGGCTACATAAATATGCTTCTTCACGGATTGTCTTAAACATGGTGTAGCTTAGAGTAGTTTAATCAGTCTAGAATAGAAACTTTAAACGCAGTGAAATCAGTTTATCGCTTTTGCAGCTTTAGACTTGTTTTTTCTTTTAGCTTTGTTCGTCTACTGTAAAACACTGTTTGTTGAGAAAGAAACATATTATTATTATTGTTTTTAACTTTTACCCTTCCAATACTATGGAAAAACCATCAGTCCTGAGTGACTTAAGTTGTTCATCAGTACTCCTTAATTTAAAGAAATGTGTTTGCACTCCATTTTGTAAAGCCCTTAGAGGCAAATTTGTGATTTGTAATATTGCGCTATATAAATAAAATTTGACTTGACTTTCCATCTGACAATCCTGAAGTGCACTATGCAATCTGCTAAACCCCATATCTCTGTTCTCCATATGCTTGCTGTTACTGTTTGCTTCTAGTCAGTGTGTGTGTGTCCACCGGGTCTGTGAGCCACACATAACCCCTGCTCTTTCCCCCCCTGCCATCTTTACTCAGTGGGTCCAATTCCGCTGGCTTGCATCTCTATCTGAAGCTGAGAAAATGCCTGTAATAACTAACACTTTTTTCTTTAAATTGTGCATTATATTTGTTGCTGGTTTTGTCTTAAGCTATTTTTTTATGTGTGTAAGTGAGAGTAGGAGAGAGGGAGAAACCAAGCTGCTGCTGCTGCATCTAAGAACCAAAACACAGGTTAAAAGGGGTCATTTTATGCTTTTTGTGTTTTGATGTTACATATTTACTTTTGTGAAGTTGGGTGCCCACGTTTCACAAAGTCAGAGGCCCAAAGATCGAGTTGAATTTGTATTTGCATGCTGGCTGGTAGTAAAACATCCAGGTTTCAGTCTGGTCAATTTGCTTTGTGCTCAAGAGTTTTTTCTAAATGCTAAACCATTTTACATCAAGCGTTGTGGTCCATAACTGGGCAACCATTTTGGGCTCCTACACCTACTAAATAGTGTTTCGTGCATCTTTTCAGGTTAGCTGTCACTGCTCTGCTCATGCCCAGTACTAGTTTGTGTGTGCAGAGACCAATATGTCTCATAGGAAATGATTTTTGTTTTGTTTTTTAGCTGTGAATGAAAATTTACCTTTCCCCTATGATGAAACTATAAGTCCAGTAACAATAATCATACTTCAGTTTATTAAAATGGTATCTGGAGCCAGCTAAAGATAGGGGTGGTGCTGAACACCATTGTTTTAGGCATAGGAAATCACAGGAAATCCTCCACGAGCCAATCAGAACAACGTGGGATGGGGGGAAGAAGGGCCTTATAATTGTTTAACTTGAAAATCACAATCTTGCATCAGTGGTGCCCCAGAATAAATTATAAACTCTAAAATGCTAAAAATGTAGCACAATATGGCCACTTTAATGACAGCAAGTCCATGGTTCCACGGATGAGACATTTGTCCAAGAGTGAAAGGGGCTCACTTTTTGTTTCCTGTCTGTGTCTCTATTACTGATCAAAAAAAAAAAAGATAAAAATCCCCAAAAGAAAATTCCCCTTTAGAAGTGTATAGTACTGAAAGTTAATCTAATTGAATGCAGTGAGAAATCAACTCAGGTGTGTGACTTAAGTGATTTAAGTGTTTTGTTAGAGCCCTCATCTTATTTACCCAAAGCTGATGCTTTGAATAAGAATATTATCTTGCAGAAAAAAATAATAGTGGAAAGTGCTTGTTGGTGATGAGAAGCTAATCAACTTGCAGCGGCGTTATTGAAACGGTCAGACAGAGAGATGGAGCCTCCTTCAATCTTACTGATAGGAGCAATCAACTGATGAAACAGACTGAAAGAGGGAGAGATGATTTTCACACATTCGCCCTGTCTTTAAACATCTCTGCCTATCTTTCTCTCTACTTCCAGTTGTTCAGGGCTTCTCTCCTTTTAATATCCCTCCATCCCACCTTCAACCTGCATGAGGTGAAGGAAAAGAGGAAAATGTGCAATGGGAGTACCTTGTTGAACAGACACAGTCAGATAATGGACTATCCCATTACTGAAACAAGCAGAGTGGCATTGTGCTTCTGAATGACAGGGGTGACGGCTGGACCGAAGGGCGCAGAGAGTGGGAGGAAAGGCATGGAGAAATAGTGAAGGAGTGAGAGGCTATAGTCGGAACAAAAGAGAGGAGAGGAGACTCAGAGAAGAGAAGAGGGAGGAGAGAAAACCAACATGAATGAGGTATATAATAACAGTGGGATGGACAAAGGAATAAAATCACACTGAGAGATTGATAATAGTGCATACACACTGAAGATGACCTTCATTACGTGAGGCTGATTTGTATGAGCCTGTGTGTAAATTACAGAGAAAAGGTGAGATAATAGTAATCTACACTCAGATGGAGTGACATGAAACCTATTTCTGAGCTTATTTTTTCTTAACATGCATGTAATAAATTTATTCTGGCATTTTTTTACTTTTATATCAAATAATTACTGTTTAACAAGATGGCACAACATTACTGTATATAATAATAATAATAATAGTAATTGATAATTTATTAGTCCCTTTGGGGAAATTATTGTGGGCAGGTTGCCAATTTAAGGCGCTGAGGGTTCAAGATTCAGTGTTTTGTCCAGGAATTGAGGGAACCGGTAAAACAAACCAATAAACTGAGGCACGTTTGCCCCTAATGTGTTTAGTTTATTAACAATTTTCATTTGCTGATTCACAGTTTCCTCAGGTACAAAACAACATTAATTATGAAACTGAAATATGATTAAAACAAAACCCTACTGATACAAAAGCTAATAGCAACATTATGACGCACATAAAAATTTAACAAGCAGCGGACTGTTGAGTGTGTACACATAATTCTTAAAAAAACATGCAATAAAAAAAATATATTATAATAATTACAAGAAACAAAAGATGATTATTTAACATAGAGAGACAGATATTTTTACTAAATGTAAGGTATTGGCAGTGGCCCCATCAGGGCCAGCCAAACCTTCTCTGCTGGCCTAGAGATAGTCAGAATCAGAAAATTACATCTGTATAATTTAATATACATTTATATTAATGCTGTGTGTATTTTTTAACAAATGTCTAATCAACATGTTATTGTCATTTAATTACGACTTTCTCCCTCAGTTGCTGCTTCCAGCTGCGTCCAGTGCAGCAAATATAACTTTTATCCAATCAGATTTCTCCCTTGTGTTGTCGTAAGCTCGAGTCTTGAATACTCTGAGTGAAGGCTTCAGCCATTAATTGTAAATGGGCACAATTTTGTGGATTGTTATATTTTTTAACTAATCACATTTCGAGTTTGCCGTGCTGGGCGTGATCTTTGTATATATTTATATATATATTATATATTTTATACTGGATAATAGTGGTATATTGTTGATATTACATATCGTAATATCAATGTCTCTATGTCTTTTGTCTTTGCAGTAAATGTATTGTAACTGTCATAGGTGTTGAGCATTGTGTTAAATATATATATATGTTTACTGTCGCTGTAAATGTGGAGTAGTCAAGTCAAATGACAATAGCCTGTAGTCCTACTGTCATGCTGACGTTATTCAAAGGCCATTTAATTTTCGGAGGATAGCACTGAAGGCCTAGGTAGAAAACGCACGGCCCGCCACTGGGTATTGGTAATAACCCAGAGTGCAGCAGGACAAGCCAGTGGTCAGAGAAGTTAGAATTTGGCCACCAGAGGCAAATTCAGCACTGATA
>JAUMHL010000008.1:6392613-6409866 GCA_032362345.1 Sandelia bainsii | reverse complement strand
GCATGCACCAGTTATAGCGTAGGTCTATGGTAAAGATTTTTGCGCCCCAAAGGAACAGGAAATACATCACACGACCGAGATGCAGATTATACACTGTACTCACGGTCTGTATAATGTATAGGTCGTTTATTTAAATTTTAATGTTTTTCTAAAATTATTTTATGTGATTTCTGTCTTCTTCTTCTTAATGTGAGACAAGTGGGGCAGCTCCCCAGCGCCCTCTATTGACGAGCCGCCACTGCTCAAATGGTTAAATGATATCATGAAACTGCAGTTTAAAAAAGTCGAAATTATTATTAAGTTTAATGTTTTAAACTTTCTTCTTCTCTGCATTACATAAGTTTGGCCTTCAACATGGGACTCCACTGTTCATTTTACATTACTTACCTATATCAGTGTTGTTTCTTTTAACCATAACCTAATTATTATGTGTCTCATCTTGGTGCTCACTTTGCACACGCTACAAGATATTTGCCTGCAGCAGCACTATAATTCTCAAGCTTTAAACACAATTACCTCTTTGCAAGGCTGTCTCCTTTATTTTGTCCAACTCCTGTAACTTTTGTCACTTTGTCTTTCTGACAGTGTTATCTACACAACATAATTTGCCAACACCACAGTTGTTTAAATCTACACAAATACAAATATGCTTCTTATTTCTCCTGATTCAGTTTCTTCATTCCTGTACCATTTCTCCCCCTCTATCTCTCTGTCCTCTCTCTCAGGCTGCTTTTCATTCCTGATAAGTCCAAAAGAGGCACTTTGAACTACTGAAACCAAATTTGCTTTGGCTAGAAATAACTTTTCATTTCTAGATTTTTTTAGGGTTGTTGTTCTTTACTTCTATGCATTAAAAGCAGGTAACTTTTCCAGTTTACTTTGATGTATGAACTGTACCATTCGCAATTAGCAACCAGCCATGCTTCTGCTACTTGTTTTATTCTGTGTGTACATTTTTAGCCGGACATTTTGAATCAATGAGATAACAAATAGCCTCCTATTTTTGCAGCTTTTAGTTTTTAGTTGAATACTGCACACTCCACACTGCAATATGGATCCACAGTGAAATATTTTACATTGTGGAAAAGGATGAAAAGGTTGGGAAAATAGAGAGGTGCTGACAGATAGGTCAAAAATTGTTGAACCTGCATGAATAGAAAAGTGGAAAAGTGCTTCTTTAATGGAAGACATCTCCAGCCGCTAGCATTCACTATTCAGAAAGCCATTTAAACTACACAGAAAGTCTCATCAAAGGTTTGGTCTGGTCCTCTACGAGGGCAAACACAGTAAATATAACAGATAAAACTTGCTTTTTTTTGCTAAAAGTCAAAGGGCAACGGACCTTTGGACTTGATCATTGAAAAGAGCGAAACTAAAACTCCTCATTGACATAAAAAGACTTTTGACCCTGTTTTTCTTTCAACAATTTAGCCTTCCAGGGTGTTGTCTTGATAAAGCTGCAACTTACAAAAAGGTTTTTGGTTTCCTAGAGCAACTGCTCATTATCACCTTTGATTTTAACTGGCCAGATATCTTTCACTGTGTAATAAAAGCTGAAGAGACGCAGTTTGAGCTTTTTTATGATTCCTTCCTTTCCTCCTCAGTAGACCTAGTGTGTTTTTGTCTTGACATAACAAAGACTTTACTCTCTTTCTAAAATATTTACTTCATTAACTGATGGAAAATTAAAAATAAATGAGCAACAATAAATATTCCTATAAGAATTGGACCTTTTACATAATCTCAGCACGCTCAGTGGAATCATCACATGAATCACTGTCCCCTGTCTGTCTTGATATGAGGAAAATAGATCCATCAATCGACAGGATGTTTTCTTTTGTCTTTGTCAAACTTGGGTTATGTTATGATTCTGCTGAAATGCAGTGAGAGCAAGGACCAAGTACCAGTGTAAGTACCATCACATCTTCAGACCAGATCTTTTAATTATATTAAATGTAATATAAATATTAGGACCGTCTTCCAGAACTGGTGACCCTGTGTATCCTAAAATACTATTCTAATGAAGTCCTGGAGGTGAAGTAATAAGCGACAAATTTCAACACAAATTCAAAATATTCAAATTCAAATACAGGCTGACAGCAAACAAGTCATTAGCACAGCTATAGTCGAGTGTTGATTGAACACATGCAGCAGTGTTGATTTTGACACCTTCTCTAGTTTCCAGAAATCAATCCAAATTAGATATGTCAGCAGACAGCATCCAGGGTACACTTCTACTGTGCTCTCACATACATAGATTGTTACGGAGATGCTGTGAAGTAAAACGTAAAATTGTCACTAAGCAAAATCAATCACTCATTCAGTCTTTAATGACCCTTTGAAACTTCCCGCAAAGTCAATTTTATTTCACTGCGACATACCAGCTCATTTCTTCGCTTGCATCAGGGATTTTTCCTTTACTGCGTTTAGTATTTCAGGCATCGGGTCTAATCATTGGGTGATAAAACAACAACTGTTAATATTTAATTACAGAAATGACTTTGTAAAAAGCTGCAGATAGAGGATAAAATGCAGCAATCATCTCTCTGTGTGTCAGTAGAGGTTGAAACTCTTAGCTAATGAGCCGTGGGTTGAGCCTGAGTCCCAGGGCAATGGACAATTAACCAGGAGACTCATCTCAGACTTTCTTTCTTTTTCGTTCTGTCTTTCTGGCTATCCTGGGTAAATGTCTGTGAATGTGAAGTGCTCTGTGTGAGCTCATGTGTTGAGTAGAGCTATATTGTATGTATAAAGCTCATTAGCCAGAGACCTCTTGCTCACAGAGGAGAGAGGGTAAAAAAAGAAGTGTGTTCATGGTGTGTGGTCAAACTGTCCCCTGAGTGTTAAGAGAAGATGGAGAACTCAGAGGAGGGTGGGTGTTCTGAGACAATACAGCTTCAGTGTTTGAACTTTATGATAAATACTGTAAACTTATGTCAAAACACAGGGGAGGATGTAACATCAAAGTTGTAAATTTGATACCTAAAGATTTTAACAAATCAGCAACAGAAGAATGAGTAGGAAGTCTTTTTTTAACCAGTCAAGCTATATGTGACTTATATTTTTATGTGTAGACAACTTAGAGCACTTTATTAAGCTTAGTAGGATATTGTGGTCTTTGGAGACTCACCTACCACAATATCAACAGAAGGTAAGGGTCAGGGTGGTTAATGGATCCACAAAACCTCAGACATTAACACGAGAGAACACAGTTTAAATGTAGTATCTTAATGCCGACCGATATTGGTTTCTTAACTGTAACTTTAACTATGACCACAATCTTTACCTAACCATACCATACTTTACCTAGTTTGTGTCGTGTCACATCAGAAATAGAGGCTGTTCTGAAATTACAATCACAAATTTTACCATTTAGTTTGGATGACATGCTAACAAATATTGACTTTTTCAGTATTTATGTACTGTGTAATCCTAAGAGTGAGTTTCAGTAGCATAAAACCACCTACATAATGGAAGCAGAGGAAATAAGATACCATAATACTACAAGAAGTTCAGTGGGGATCAATTAATCAGCGATCTACTGTAGCTCTACATGTACAGAGGAACCACCAAAGACCGGATGATGTGGTTTTAACTGACACAGATTGAACAGAATTACCTAAATCCACACAGTGGCACTATGTGGTACATTTAGTTGATGCTGTGCAACTCTACATGATCGTACAGGCAACGTCCCACGTAAGAACAGAAGAAGACGTAATGTTATGGGGATTGAACCTAGGACCTTCTCTTAGGTCTCTTCTACTGCAAATGTTATACGTGCATTAAATATTGTTACATGGCATTTAGCACGACATTTTCTGTTGAATAATTAAGTACCAATAGTCCATAAATTTTAACCATGCATGGCCCACTTTGGAGTGGTACTCCTCAGTATTACAGTCACGCTGACCAAAGGCCTCTCCTGCTAGTTAATTAATCAAGTGATGTAAGCTGAAAGAGGGAAATAAAAATCATGGCTGGTGCTATAACTCATAGTTGTGTTCACCAGCCCTTTGCAAGTTTTTCTTTTTTTTATTAAACTAGCCACCCTTGGTTTTATGAGTCAATAAAAAAAGTTGAAAATAGGAGAAAGAAGAGTGGTATGAGGTTAAAAGGCATGGATAAAGATGGAAATAATTGAAGAGAAAGAAGAAGCAGAGGGTAAGTTAGGATAGAGGACAAACAGGGGGTAGAAGAAGGTTATGAGAAGAGGAAAAGAGTGGCTCTTTGCAAATGGCTCCTCTACCCCGACCCCATAAATTTAAACACTGTAAAGATGTTTTTCTCTTATTTGCTATAAGAAGATCAATCCTTTTATAGCCAGCATAGTAAGAAATACCAGAGAACAGGATGTTATTACTAAGTTGATAGCACTCGACAATGTGAGCAACTCCTCTACTTTAAAAAACGTCTGCTGATCAACATGACAGCAGCCATATGGCGTAAGTTATGGAACAGTGCAATAAACATATTAATTAAAAGTTTTATGCTAATGCTGAACATACTGCAACATGTACAGTATTGACCCTGAGAGCACTGAGTCCAAAGAGTAAAAATAAAAGTGATAGTAAAGGGGAAATCCGGACAGTATTTTCACCTGTTGGGTCCTAAATTCAAACTGCAGGTTTTCCCTTGTTTTCATTTTTTGGTTAATTTTTTATAGATATATCTAACTATAACTATAATGATAAACTAAATAATATATTCAATGATTTGTTCTTGTTTTCCTGAATTTCTACAACGGAGGTAGTGAAATTAGTAATGGTACAAGCTATAAAGTCACCAGACCCACTTTCTGGGGAAATACAACTGGTATTTAAATAAAACCTGCACAAAACAGCACAGACAGGCTTGTTTCAGACTGATGAGCACCACCTGTTCATGAGATTTGATCAGCAACCCTAAAATTGCCATAAGGATACTTATCCCAATTTATTTGTGGGAAAGCTTCATTCACAAAAATGTCAAACGATTCAAGATTGTGAGGATTTGCGCTCTTAACTACTGAACTTTATATACTACTATACCAGTAAAATATTAAGTTAAAAAATACTTCTAAGAAAATAGGCATCATAAAATGGTGAATGAGATATTAATTTAGCATGAAGGTGGTTATATCTGACATACTGTGTATTTTAAATACATGTCAGTATTATATTAAATTCATTTGGATTAAATCACTGTAATTGGTTTCAGTTAAAGAAATGTTTTTACTCTGAAGAACAGAGACTCTCTCTCGGCAGACTCTCTGTTCATGGCTCGTACAACAGGTCATAAATTGTCTTTACACCTGACAGAAAATTATATGTATGGGAGTACTACTATACCACAGTACAACATAAATATCTTCTATACGAAAGCATTCAGAGACTGTAAGCATAGTATAAAAAACTCTACCTAGTGTTCCAGTAGTTGAACCTGAACACTCTAAAACTGGGATATGTCATAAGCAAAAGTTTTCAGTCATTCACTTCAAATTCCACAGTGAATTCTGTTTTCAACCCAACAGCAATTTTCTAGGTGTCACTTGTCAGGAGCTGGACATTTGATTTCTCATTTTGAAATGGAGGTCTTGTGCTTTTTCTCTCTGACAGGTGTCTTTTTTTTAAGTTGTTCACTATGCATCCATCTATCCTCTGCCTCTTTATTTTATACAACTGGGTTTAAGTTTTCAGGCCAGGACCCATGACTGCAACATTTTAGTTTCTCACCATGGGATTCAGATTGTAATATAAAATTACTTAATGTCAAGTCAGAACAAGCAGCAGAGTGTCACATTAATAAAGGTATTTTATTTAAAGGAAATGGTGTTTTTGTGCATTTATTCAATGGATCTTGTAGTAAACGTCACTATGAAAGAGAACCATTCACTTACCACTAGAGATTACATTTCATATTAGTGCTCTTATTATGTGAGAGCTCCAACTGAGTAATTATAGCCAATCAATTTGGGATTCTGACTTTGGGACATTGTGGAGTTCCTCATATTGCAAAACACTTCTACAGTTGCTCCTGTTTGATATATAATATATATATATATAATTATATATATATAATTTCCCCAAGGGGATCAATAAAGTGTTAATTATAAATTATTATTATATTATAAAATTATGATAAAAAAATACCAACACACCACACGCTTACATAGGGTTAAATGATAAATAGTAATAATAATAATAATAATAAAGCCAGAAAAGAATGTAAAAATAGTAGGTATGAAGTGTCAGCCACCATATGTGATTACTACACAACTGACAGTTATTCTGATGTGTATTATTTAAATTGTCCACAGTATAATACAGTACAGTACCACATCCCGTGGACACTGCCAGACCGAGTGAACTAATCTAGTCAGATATTCTAAATTATTGCATTGAGACTGAATTTCACTATGTGTGGAAAAAAATTTAATGTGACGCCATCACTTGACTTGACTTTGTCACATGAACACTGCATTTGTATACATAAACAACAGGCAAGAAAAGTGCTTACACACTGACGACAATGAAAGAGCATAGCACATGAATGTATATTCCTCTGAGGAGTTAATACTGAAAACGCCAGCTTCTGAATAAAGTTTGCGCTGTCGGTGAGTATTACAAACCTGTGCCGTTGTTTAGTGTCTAACCGGCTTTGTAAACAGATGCTCCGTCCCTCCATCAGGACTTCCTGGATTTCATTGTCTCACCGGTTTTGAAACATGAAACAACAACAACATCAACAGACCCTCTCTTGCATTAAAGAAGTGTCTGTGTGAATACAGAATACTCACACAAGTGAGTCAAAGCATGTTTAATTCAAGTTTGACAAAGACGGTTCCGTCAGAGTTTCTACTTTGAAAGCATGTCTGAGCAAAAAATGAATAATCAATCACTTAGATTTTTCACAAGTGGCTCTGGTGTAAGAAATATGATCTACCAGCGAGATTATGTAAAACAAAACACAACAGATAATGGGCTTCTCTCAGCGACTATATTTATCAGAGGGATTATTACTCAAGATGCGTTGACAGGTTTCTTAAGGCTGCATGTGTCACTTATACGTTAAATAATGTATATTTTGGAGAACAACATGCTATTTTTATTTCACATAATTCAACCATTTTCTTTTAAATTAGCCATTTACAATGGAAGATACTTTGCACATGGATTTTTTTCTGTACAAATTACTTCTTAATTATTTACAGATACCATTAAAATGTGTTTAAAAACGATGAGCTGTAGATTCATTTGAAACGTGGATACATTTGTCAATTTTTATATTTGATTTTTCTTTACTATTCCTGGTTGGATTGTTTGAGAGTGGATAAGTAGCCACTGTTAGCTTTTATGTGTGCATGTAGAACACACACAGCGCACACAGGGAGACAGACAGTGCAGTTTTTATTTTTGCCCATTGTTCAGCTTTATCTGACAACAACACAGTGAAGGGGATTCCATATCAGATTTATCAGAGTTTACGGTCTTTTATCTGGATTAAGGATTAAAAGATTAGAACTAACATAAATACATAATCTGATTAGCTATTTCATTATTAATTTTACAAACCGCACACTGTTCTTGTTCTGTTGTGGTGTTGTACATCGAGTGCAGGAGGTCAAGCATTTCTGAGGGGTTGGGGCTTCAAAAATTTCAAAATTAGTGTGAATCACAAATAAATAAATAAAAAAAGCAAAGTAATGCAAACAACTATGTTATTGCAATACTTTCATTACAATATTTTTGAAACTTAATTTAATTAAAACATTCCAATGATGCATACGCGACCTAAATTCTGTTCTGCAATCTATTTTATATATTTCCATAAGCTACAGAGCATTTAGCAATTAATCACCGCTACTACTCACTGTAACAGTAATTGTTAAATAATTAGCAAAGATGTATGTGTATCATGTCTGCAGAGACAATGAAATCTATAAAACATGTCTTTTGAACATCTACTGATGATGCACAAGTAGACAAGACACATCAGCAACACACACACATGCACGCACGCACACACATCAAGACAATTTGACGAACCACTGTATTACATTAAATTGCATGTTAGTCCATTGGAACAATCATCCTTTTCACATTTTGGCCTTTACAGGTTTTAGACTCAGCGATTACCTTATCTTACCTGGCACTTTTAAAAGAAGCTGTCTGTAATGGCATATTTAGCAGGACAAAGTTACCACACAGTCTAAACAACATTACTCACTCTGCTACACTTGGACTGAAAGGTCATTGCACTTCTATCCACTCCACAATAGCAAGGCTGGTCGGCGACTTGTCGAAAGCCGGGAACTGCTTCAGTGAGAATAAACAAACTTTGGGTCTCATCTGAGGCAAAAAGAATTCTTCATCAAACCTTGAGAGATTCGGAAAGCTCACTTCACCTCTTCACTCTTTTGCTTCTGGCTCTGTGTTTTCTTACTGTTTGTTTTGGCCTCTCTGTCCATTTCTTTCACTCTACCTATTCCAGAGTTCCATTTTCTCAACTTTTTGAATTCCTCTCCTTTTCTTTGTTGTCAGAGTAATTTCCCCAATACACCTGACCCCATTCCCACCACTGTGGCTGACTACACACACACACACACAGCCACACCCACACGCACACACGAGGTACTAGCCGAGTTTGCACATACAATATCTGCGAACGGCAGCCTCTCTCTGCCATTGTTGTGTCTCTGTTTGCTAAAGACTGTTGAATGAAGGGGGCGCTCAATATGCAAACACAACATATAACAAAAATGGAAAAATGAATCTAAGCAATATGTTAACTAGAAGTGGATACTCAGCAGGACACAAATCTCAACACCTAATTAAACACTCAGCAACCATCACTTGATGTGAAGTAATCTGCGAGTCAGGTCTCGAGCACATACTGCAGCACCATTTGTGATTCTGCAGAATTCACAATTAAGGACACAGGAAATGCGAATGTAATGATGCAAAGGCTAAATTATGCTAACAATGTTCGTCCCTCAATGCTTAAAGGATATCTGCACTAACTAATATCTGTTTACTGTAATAATGATGGGAAAAAATGCAGCTGGTAATGTTAAGAAATCATAAGTTTACTTATTATTTTGTTTATTCATTTCTTCATTTTGCTGAAAGCTAGAGATGTCACTAAATGTACGAACCTGTCATGAACACACAATTGGAAAGAGACGGAAAAAAAATCTACACTCGGAACAATAACCTGTGTTTTTTTTTAAAACTGGAATCACAAAAAGACGAGCATGTGATTCAGCACATAATGGCCCATTTTCATAAAGACACAGACCCGTGGCTTTTATGTCATTTTCTCTATGCTCATCCATATTTTCTCCATCTCTCTGTTTCTCTGGGAGGGAGGGAGTAAATGCACCAGAGTGGCACCACTGCTGTTCTAAATCACCAAACCATCCCTGTAACACAGTTTGCTGTTTTCACACAGGAGGGGGCAATGCTAATCCAATATAAAGGTGCACGTAAAGTATAGCAGGTGTGTGACACATTATGGGAAAAACTTACAGGAACACAGGATATAAAACCATCTTTATGTGTATAGTTATACAGTGTTTAAGTCCTCTTCTTGTTTTTGAGCCATTCTAGTATAACAGAATGGGGAAGTAAAGTACAAAACAATACACCTGCATTTTGGTTGCATTCATGGCAAGTGAGTTTCTAAAAAAATTATGTTTCTATACAACAAATCACAAATAGTTTTTCTTGGGGAATGTAGTTGCAACTGGATTATGTTTTCTACAAACATAATGACTTTATGTTCACTATTAACATAAATGACAAGTTGTGCATATGTCAATAAAAGACAAATCAATTTAATTCATCCAGAAAGTGAATTTTGATGGACAAATTGAACAATCTACAGCATGAAGTCTTCCGCCTGAAATCTGATCTTGTACTACAACATTCAGTTTTGTGACTACAGCATTATTAAAGGTTATTATCATGGTTTTGTTCAGGCAGCAAGCACACAGTCTGTCATTGTAACCAAATTGCTTTCCTTGTCTAAACCCAACCTGACATGGGACTCTGGACTCAAACTTAGGTCTGCAGTTTGTCAGTCATGCACATTATACGCCGTCCGCACACCCCAACCAACTCCTAGCGCCTCACTTCCCATGAATCATTGTAGCTCTTAAATTCATTCAAAAAATATGTTGCATCAAAACATAACCACAATATCATTACATTTGCTACAAAAACAATTGTGTTTTCAGTTTAGTTGCATAAGAACATATTTTGAGAAGGCAGCATTGATTCAGGGAGATTGTCCTCTTAAGTATGTAATATTTTTTATTCTTATCTAATATAAATATACTGTCTCCATAGGAGTTTGTAGTTCCTTTTCAAATATCTATATCAAATAAATTACTGTCTTGGATTTTTTTCACACTGAACGGCAGATTGTTGTGACATTGCAGCTATTTTTGCACAGGTTTGTGACATTTCTGTAGTCCAAATGTGAGGTAACACCTTCTTCAGAAATTACTTACTTTTCTCACTAGGCTGCCAGTATTAAGGCTCTGTGTGGTTCCACTCTTGCAAAAAAAGGTTCAAGTTCATCACCAAAGCACAATTTCTCATTATTTTTTAAAACTTTCACCTCATCAGTGCAAGGTCTCTCACTGACATCATCATATTATGAACAAAACTTACAATAGGACTAAATTGCTCATAATGTCTGTAAATGTATTTTAGGTATGAGTTCTCCTCCGTGTACAACACACCATGACGCAAACATTACAGTACATACGGTATGATAAAGGATGAACTGTGGTTGAAATGTAAGGCCTGTTGTCCTCCACCACAACGCAGACAAAGGTGCAAACACTAGGCCTACAGTATGTTAAGGATGCACCACCGTTCTCTGAAGGACTGAGCAGAGGGCTCAGCCACATTTAGCACCACTGCAAATTCAACTTTTCAAATAACAATAAAAAAAGATTTCGTACAATTCAGTATCATCCAAACTCTTTATATACAGGATTTAATCCAGAGGGGATGATTTAAGTATATACAGTAGTTTTGTTAAAAGAAGCCATGTTTTGGAGAAAACTTAGTTCATAAATATGTTTGGGAAGACACTGATCTTCTAAAAGCAATAACCTACTGTACCAGCAGTAAGAGAATTTGTGTTCCATGAAAAAATCTGGGTACACAAACAACACAACACCAAAGTAGACTCAACAAAGCAGCACTTCTAACTCAGAATAACTGCATGCAGTGGGACTGTAAGTAATATAATATCAGTGTTTCTGTTAACAGTGGCACAATATATAACACTACTTACTGTTATTTTTTCTTTCAGCATTATTGGCAGCAGAGTGCTACCATCACCAGCTCTGTGAGCATGCTTCTGTGTGTACCTCATACATCATGTTAAGAGGCCATTTCTATAGATCCAGCCTAGCTGTGGCACCATGTCTAACCCTAATCACCTTCTGTCTCTGGCAGTCTGTCTCTGGATGTCCCTCTCCCTGTCTCTTTCTCTACCTCCGTCTGACTTTTCCTCTCAAATAATGGCACCGGTCTAGTGCTTGTGTCTGTTCAAATTACCTCACCACCCATTACCTTTCCCAGAGTCCTCCTTACCAAACCTATTTTAGCAAACCCAAGGCTACAAGAACAGCTGCAAAAAGTTGTCCTTATGCAGAGTCAGTGAATGTGCTTTAGCCCGAACCCCAAATACTCATTAAGCTAACGCTTTGTCATTAAGCATGTTGTCCAATATTATTAATCCCAGAGGACACTTAAAAAGGCTTTTACTGAGAGAGAATGAGGATCAGCTGCCATTTTGTAAATGCTACACTGTCTGAATTCATCATGTTATGGTCCGCTGTGCAAGTACATATGAAAAGTGACGTTTTTTTTCAACAGAATTATATAACTGTATTGCAGGTCCACAAATAGAAATGCACTCATTTAAATTAATCTGTGTTTACTTAATTTAATTTAGATGTATTTTTTAACTCCCAAGTCTCTGAAAACCTGCTAAACATCATAATAATTCTGCAGTCCATCTCTGTCCAGACTCCAATCCTTCTTCAAGTATGAGGGCTACACAACACTGTGTTGCTTTCAAGGTCCACCCCCACGTGAAGGAGTCAGTGTGATGAGATGGACATGACACTGCTGGTTCATGAGGTCAAGGCTTGCTTGGCTGTGTCTGCGGATAACAACAGTGACCTGCATTCAACATTTGTCCCACTGGTCCGCTATCAACTTTGTAATGTGATTTAATCTGATATGACGATAGCTGTCTTATTTCTAAACATCTTCATGCTCTTTCCCATCCGTCACTCTGTTCCTCTCCAAATTAGTAGCATGGTCTTGCATAAACCTTTGTCCGCTATCAATCTTATTTTTTTCTCTGTAATTTAACAGCTGATACTACCTCTTACTTTGCTGGTAGTCCAGGTCAGACCTCGACTCATTCTATTGCTAGCTGCAGGCAAATGTTTTTTAACATTCAAATTGCATCTGGCTACGTGATCCATTTAGCTCAGACTTGCAGAGCGGCCCTTTTAGATGGGTTTGACTGAGGCTGGATCATGTTCCCACCACATAACCCCTCCAGAAGTTGTTTGTGGCTATACCAGGACCACTCCTGTTTTTCTGCAACTGCTGTGCTCAGATCTGCCCACACAAATCAGACTAAACAAAAGAGGGTTGAGAATTCCCCAACATTCTGCTGCAAAATCTCCCACAAGTGTTCGCCAGGAGTTGAACTAGTGACTGCAAAGGCCGTAACAGATGAGTCACATAATTGTTCGTAGTTACAGTATATCTCTCAGTGACCCTTTGTGCACTGAGCATAAACTTTTTCCCTTCTTTATACAGATTTCCCATTTAAGTCGTCATCTATCTACATGTTTGAAAGAAATAGCCTTTTATGACTTGCAAAGTGGATAATTTAAGAATTTGGGTTTAAGTTTAATAAAAGGATGGGGTCAAATGAGCTATTTGGGTATTGATACACTTGTTGAAATAGGTCTAGTCACTGTGTTTTTGTTTCAGATGCAATACTTCTTCTTCTTGCCAACATTTTAGTAGGTTCCCAACTTCACATTATCACATTATTTTGTGTAATGTTAAAAACAATGTACTGTACATTGTGTAGCCACACATACACAACTACTCTTCTTACTTATTTTGTCCTCTTCTGTTATCCTAACTTCTCTTTCTTACAGACCTTGTCAGTTTTGTACTTTTTATAATCGCATGTTGACTTTGTCTCCCCAATGCATAGCAAACATTTTCTTTCCTGACCTTGAGACCGAATCCAAACACGAACATAGCATTGCAAAATGTGGCATCAAAATGCTAAGTAATTGACAATTGACCTTTTGGAATTTGAGTTTTCTGAAAGGCACAGATGGAATTAAGATTTGTTTAGATGTTACGTTGCCAAGAGAAGTCTCTGCTCAAAAGTTTTCTTCACTCCAACATTTCACAAAGTCAACAATGGATAGAAATGGGCTGTGAAGCACTGACAGCCCAATTGGTAAAAGTAAACACCCGCCTGCTTTCTTTCCTCCTCTTTTTTCCTCTCATCTCTTACTCTGTCCTCTGCTTGCTTTGCTTTTGTTTACATTCAACTTTGCACAACAAGAACCCATGCTCAGAATTTCTCAATTTCAACAAAACCAACAACGGAAACAGATGGACTGTGAAGTGGCGTTAGACCAACTCAGTTAAAACAAAGTCATGTCCACAAAAAAGAGAAAATGCAGGGAGACTGCTGTTCAGCAACAGCAGCCAGACAGCTCTGTACTGTCTAACAACAGACAGTAAAGATTGTTATCCTTTTCTTCCACACTACTGTGCTCCCCTCCCTTCTCTATTAGTCAAAATTTTGTTCAGAAAGTCAAAATTGATTGATCTTTTTTTTCCACCCTCTCTCACTTCTTCCTCCTTCTCAGGTGCAGTTACTTCTTCAGACATCTTAGTTTCACTATAACAGATTGTGTTTCTGCAGAAATCATTAGTGGCAGAACACAAACATAAACACCATTTGAAACATCAGCACATGTTGTTTCTCTTACTCTGTGTGTGTGTGTTTTAGTCATCTTTATACTTACAGTCAAACAAACCAACAAAAAGTTTGGCCACTACACATGAGATACGGCAGTTGATATGTAAAGAATACAATAAAACAATAAAAGAGAAAGTTAAACTATGGTTACATGTGTGAGAGGAAAAACACAGAAAAAACACATATTAGAGTACTTACTATTTTTATTACTTGCTGCATGGATGTACACGAATGCGAGCTTTATCACACTGCTACATAGACAAAAAAGCAAGGCTTATTTGAAAGCATACTGACTAAAAAACTATTCTTTTTCCTTATTGCTTCACACGGTTGTTACCGTTGATAGTTGCCATTTTTTGTAATTTTGCTGCAATAAAAGAGTTTGCTTCATAACTCCACAAGCCGCATCTCATTTCAGAAGTCACCATTTCTGTTTGCATCTCAGTAAAATGAGCTAAAGTAGTCTGCAGTCTATGATGCAAGATCATAAAAAGAAATGATACAATGCCATAAAACTTTATAGGACCATTTTGTGGAAATGGACAATCATTGTTTTATATTGCAAAAGATAAAGAGAAGCTCGGCTTTGAAATAGATTCACACATCGAGCCATCAGAATCCTACCATCCTGCTGCCACCCTGCTCTTATCCTCCATTACTGTTGCCTCAGCTGTCGCAGCATAATTCTCCTCGGTGTTCGTCTGAGATGCCTGAACTGGTAGAATGAAAGAAAAAATAAATCTTTACCTGCTAACTTTTCTCTGGAAAATTCCAGGAGGCTTTACATGAAACTAAATAGGAATTTAAACATGTTCCCTGCTAGCTACAGCAGTGCAGCAAATGATGACGGGACCTCCGTAACAGTTACATCAGAATCCAAAGGCTTGATTAAGACTCCTAACTGAATTACAACACTGCAGACATTATTTTACATGGCTTTACACGGTAGTAAAATGCAGAAGAGAAGCCTTCCCTGTAAAAAAAATGTAATTGGAAGCTCTAATAAGAACAACACTAATAACAGAGTGAATTTCGGTTTGGCTTCCTACAAGCAGTCTTTTTCTCAGTGTTGACTTAATCAAGTGATGGACACACATAGACAACCATGCCACATTCATACCTACAGGCAATACAGAGTCACCAGTTAACCTAACCTGCATGTCTTTGGACTACAAGAGGAAACCAGATGACCCAAAAGAAACCTACCAGCAGGGAGACAACATGCAAACTTCACACAGAAAGGGCCCAACTAGCTGTCATGGTCACACCTTCTTGCTGAGGTTAGAATACATGTTAAACTGTGTTTTAACCAATCACTTAGCCCCAGAGTGGGTATCAAGCCGCAGCACCCAGCTAACTGGTTAGTCAAATTCATCAGCAAGCCACACCTTCTCAGTCACAGACACAGAAAAAACTATAGGTTATTTTGTGGCTTTTGCCAACTAACAGAAAAAATAACTTTTTAAAACTATGGTTATTATAAAGTCTCCTTGATGTTTCATCAAGGTTTTAAATTCCGAGTCAGACCAGCAGACTCTAAACTGTCATGTTGAGACACAACCTGAGGCTGCTCCTATGACAGCAGATCACAGACTTTGGGTTTGTACAATCATAAAGTTTCAGTTTTTGCAATATTTTTGCACATATTGCAGGAACTGAACAGATAGACAGATGGAGAGAAAGGAAGGTGATGTGTGGGAAAGTAAGAAAGATGACGAACAGCAACGAAAGAGGGGGGGGGGGAAACAAAATAAAACAACAGGTGTCAGTCACTCTTTATGTCTGAAGACAGAAATTCAGATCCTAAAACACACACCTTTGTAAAATGCAGGAAACGGAATTTGATGTGAAATTTTGCATAGTTAGTGATGGTTTTGTACATGTGTGGGTGTCGATATGCATGGACAATAAGTAAACCACTGTGGTGTTATTTTATATGCATGTCCAAGACAGATATTTTGTGTGTAATGATTCTGTGTGAATATACTAGAGTGATAGGTGTGGTGTTGTGTATAACTGTGTGTGTGTGTCTGTAAACAGTGGTTCTAGGGCATACACAGATTCAACAACACTTTAGTCCCTAGTTGGCTCAAAATGTCAATATTCACTATTCACACAAACAGTAAACGTCAGTATGCTGAATCAGCAGGGAATGGAGGTCAGTGCCACATTTTTAAAGGTTACTTTATATGGCATTTACTTGAGAGAATGAGAGTCATAAGGAATGAAATAAAAGACAAACAGGTGGGGTTGTCATGTTACAAGTTTGGCTAAAAATCAGCTGTGATTTCTAGTAAAATTAATTAGTTTACTTTACCGGCACTGTTTAATGTTTTCAGAGTCGTCCACAAAATACAACACACACTGAAACAAATGTGAATGTTTTTCATTATGATGAAGAAGTCACAAAAATGTCAACTTGCTGTGTATAAAGTGTCCTGGGCCAAAACGTGTCCAAACAAGCCTGGCTAATTGTTAGCTAGAAATTGGGTTGTTTGTGCAAGCAGCTTACAAAACATTTAACGTGCGCATCCCACTCTGCAGACTCCAAGGGTGGTGCACAGTCAGGAGTCCAACTTGGTCACCCATGTTAAAAAATCAATGTTTAAACTGTGCAGCACTTTGGAAAATATGTCCACCATGTGGAATGTGTAACCATTAATTCTTCCTCTATTCAAAAATAGGAATAGAATAGAATGGAAAAGCAGGCACGCCACATGAAACAATTTCATCATAACTACCCACCAGGACTGTTGATAGCTCCACATTTATTGTGACTGATAGGACCAAATCACAGATGATTTAAAACTAAATTAGCCAAATTACATCTGTGTATGTATCTGTTGTGCCACTCAATTGAGTTTTTGATTTGATCTTCTCAACCCACTGCCTCCCCCGTGCACCTTCGTTGTCTCTCCAGCATATTTTTATTATATTTGAATTTTCTCCCCACGCTATGTCTCTGTATGCGTGTCTCTCTCTCTCTCTCTCTCCGTTTGTCTTTGAGACAGATAAAGCCTGGTGCTTTCGATTGGAGCGTAATGGATGATTTTGCTGAGTGGGAAATGACGGGTTTTCTTCTTTGAAGTCTACCATGGCAGCAGTAACAGCGGTTTCTAAGTCAGCAGGGCTCAGTGGAACAAAGGAAGAATCCAGGTGATTTGGTTTGGTCTATGTTTGATTCAACGGGGGGGGGGGGGGGGGCCTAGGGGGGTT
>JAUMHL010000008.1:6347440-6392603 GCA_032362345.1 Sandelia bainsii | reverse complement strand
CCCCCCCCCCCCCCCACGAGAGGAGTTTCATCTCTGTGTTTCTGTCATTCTTTTCTGTGTTCTCTCTCTCTTTGGATCTCACTCACTGTCTCTTAAACTCTCTCCACCTATTCTCTCCTTCCTACTTGCTTTCAAAATATTGCTTCACTTTCATTAGATTTTTTACCATACAGCACATGTATGGTAAGAAATTTAGTTTAAGCAATATAATAGGCTTGGAAATTATAAAAAAGTACATGCTGTGGTTGAATGGTACAGTTAAGAAACACAAAAACCTATGCAACTCTAGTTTTCTATGCCCTGACTTTCCTTGCCTCAGAAAACAATGTATTTACAGGGCATGTTCATCTTGTAGTTTACCAGCTGCACATAGTGTACAATTCTTCGAGCATTACATTAAACATTGTTCAAGTGGTAACCACTACAGCTATGGTGGTAATGCCCTAAGAAACTCTGAGGTGGCTTGTATGTAGATACTGAAATAAAATCTCTAGACAGCGACACCAAAATATAAAATGGACAGGATAGAAAATTAATCATGAAGCATGAAAGACATGGTGAGATTCTCAGTTAAGAAAGCTGGGATTGATAAGAATGAGATGCAGATATGAGAATGTAAGGAAATTCATATTTGGTAAGAGCTGTGAGGTAGAGATGGTAGGAAGGAGCGGAAGATCAAGACCAACAGGCTAAAGGTGATAAGGAGATGGGCAGTTAGAGCTAAAGAGATTTGTGTGAGGATAGATCAGGGTGGCTAACCCTGGTGCTTGAGACAAGCAGGGCTGAATCTTAAGGACAAGTGTTAGCCACCCCTGGAATAGATAGTAGCACCTGGTAAGATCTATCTTATTAAGTTTGAGGTGAGGGACCAGAGAGAGTGCAATCCACAAAATATAAGCAGGACTAAAGGAAAGAGAAACACCCAGAAAATCAGGGCAGTTCAGCTAAACTTACAGTCGTCTCATGAAATGACTAAATATTTACCCCTACAACAACAAAACTATAATTATATGAAACACTTCCAGCTATAAAGTCCTACTGTATTGAAAATTTCCAGTCTAGCTCGCAACCCTAAAGTATGCCCAAGTGCTCATGAGCAAACTGACCACATGACAATAGTGCAAATACATGTGACCAATATTTATTTCCTTTCTGTGTCTACTTTCACCCAAGGTGTCTCAAGAAGGAGCCACTGTCCCTTTGCACTGTAAGAAGAAGGCACTGCTACTCTGCCTAGTCTACCTGGGCACAAATCAATAAATGTATGTGTAATTAGTTGTGTAAGCCTTTTTGCAAAAAATAATAAAAGCAGCAGAGATGTTTATTTTCTCAGGGTTTGTTTTTTTTTCAGCAGAAGGACATACCTGCCAAACATCATTCACTTACTTTGGAGATTAGAAATATGATTTAGAAAAAAAATATCTACCAGCTAACATTCTGCATCTATGTTGAATCTAGTCGGAACGTGGAGTTTCAGAGCATTTTAAAACCAGAATTTAAAATTCTCAACACTCAGTGCAATGCAGAAAGCATGTATTATTATGCAGAGTCTTAGCTGCGTCACATAAGAGTAAAGATACTTCAAAAAAGGACAGTGAATCTCTTAGCTTTACACAATGTCACCATCACTGATGTATGCTAGCTGCACATTAGAGCCTTACATGAGTCTAATTAGCATAAATGTTTTTAATGAGTATCAAATTATTCAGTGCATTTTCATGCACTCACAGAAACAGGTGAAGTGGGTAATTGACATGACAACATGTTTGCATGCACTGTAGTAACATGGTTACTTTAAATCCACATGCAGTATAAATGCTGCAAATCTGTATTTGGATTTGGGTGAATTTATTTTTAAAAATGAGGTGGTATCACTCCATTTAAAGATCTCTCTTTTCATCCGGCCACTGCACTTATCTACTGTACTTTGGCTGCCTTTTCTTTTTCTTGCACACGCATGCTTATAAGTAATCTGGTTATGTGTAAATATAGCAGAGAAATCTGCATTCTTCAGAATAAATCTACCTGGGAAAATCAAGTTTCTCTTGTCCTCCATCCCAGAGTTGGGGATAAATTAAAAAAAAATCAGGGACACATGTTCTGGGTTTTATTAGATCACAAACATTTTGGAACTTTTAAGAACATGGTTGTGCGTTTTGTCTACTTCACAAACCAAAATGTTCCCACAGTGTTAATTTGAATGTGCCCAGGGCGTCTGCAGTCAGTCCAGTTTGGGGTTCTTATTATTATAAGCTAATTGCACTGCATGCGTGATCACTCAATCATGATTGGACCAAAACGCGTCACGTCATGTGACACGTCCATTTGAAATACAATAAAACAGGTGTAATGTGATTTACATAATGTGTCAGAATTGGTGTGCAGTCCATGATACTGTAGATGCAATTATTAATACATTAAATATTTATTGATTCTGGAGGCGCAGCTCTATGTGAATATTGGAGGTTGGTTTTATGGAATTCTGAATGCTTCTCAGGAATCCTGGATGTTAGTGTTGAGTGTGTTAGAGTTGAATAGCTGAAACTGTGGTAGTTACAGGTCAAATTTACAGGTATTCTAAATGTTTAAGGGACAATTAATTCATTCCAGATGTGTTTTTTCCCTTTTTCCCATTATGTCGGTGTCATATGATCTAACTTTTGTTATCTTGCAACCTTGATAATGTTCTTCCAGCAACCATGGCAGATAACACTCACTGTAACAGACTTGACAAATAACATATTGTGTGCATACACGCACATATTCTATCATGACTGTGTTTGTGTATCTGTTTTACACTGCTAATTGAGTTAGAGGAGCTACTTAGAACCCTGCGCTTCTGTAACTATTTACAAGTGCTTTCTTTTTTCTTAAATGGCTGCTGGAATGCACGCACAAACACACACACACACACACACACGCATGCACGCTGAGACAGATAATCAAACACTATTACTGTCCTTTCTCTTTCTACCCCCTGAATCTTTAGATCAAGTTTATTGGTGCTACCATTTACAAGATAGTGACATCAATGAAAAGACATATGTGCACATCATTACAACTGTGTGTGTGTGCATGTACACACAACTAAATGTCAGTCAATATGTGTGTGTGTGAGTGTTTCATGCCTATTTATGTGTGTGAGTGTTCTGAAGAGTTGCTGATCATGTGGACATTTAATATGCTCATGATGGAGTACAATTGATTTATGGGATAGATTTTCCTCAGTTTAACCCCACTGAATACATACACACACACACACACACACACAAACACACACACAGAGTCACCACTGGAGGGAAATAGATCATCTGCAGTTCTGTTAACCTTTTCACCTTGAAGAGATATAAATGCTCAGATCTATTGTTTATAAGAGCAAGAAAACACTGCTAAGAAAACCAAACAAATATGAACATCATCACTTACTGAACAGATTGCATGAAACTGTGCAGACCACAGTCCCCACACGACAAATCCTATTGACTTTGGTGCTTTGCTGACATTTTGTCTGGCATCTGCCAGCAGGTCAAAGGTTTTACTCATTCTGTGAAAAGTCTTAACATCTTTTTAATGGATTTGGTAAAAATTGAGTTGTTACTTTGATCCCCTGACATTCATCTAGCATTATTGTTTAATTTGGATAAACCACAACATTAAAACCACCTGCGTAATATGTCTAGGTCCCCTTCTATCGCCAGACCTGTCAAAACATATACTCCACACAACCTCCAAAGGTATCTAGAGGTATCTCTGGTCGCCTAAAGCATATTCTTATTGCGAGATGGGGATGGACATGGATCAGGCTTGTTTTTTTCCAGCACGCCCCACAGATGCTACAACTGGACTGAGATCTGGGGAATTTGGAGGCAAGTCTTTCTCATTCTCCTGAAACAATTCCTAAACAATTTTTCACTGTAGTAGGCAACATTATCCTGCTTAAAGAGGCCACTGTCATGAGGGAATGCTGTTGCCATGAAGGGGTGTTGTTGATCTACAACAATGTTTAAGTAGGTGGTACACACTGCCCTTCATTCCCTGTGCACATCAATGAACCTTGGAAACACAGGGCCCTACCACTGGTTCAATGGCAATTTTTTCACCATTCTGTACCTATTTTTCATAGGTTCTGACCACTGCATACTGAGAACACCCTACAAGACCTGCTGTTTTGGAGATGCTAGCATTGTAATATCAAGCATCATCATCAAGCTTCTGATTGGGCCTTCTCTTGAAACATTAACCTCTGCATATTCTTGTTTTACTATTCCCCTTCATGCTTTGTTCTGTTGCCTCTTTTAATGCCGTTATCAAACTCAGATGTTTCGTTGCTTTTTTTGATGTTTTTTTGTTTGTATTTGCTTTGAGTTTGGTTTGCATTCAAAAGCCTCATTTTTTATTTTATCTCATCTGCACACATTTGTCTCAGAGTGATAAAAAAAAAAAATCCATGTTTTCGCTCAGTTTAGTTGTGCAGTGAGTCATTCTCTGCATGCTTCAGACAATGTCAACCAACAGTCACAAATAAATGTAAATGTTAATTTGCTATTTGTCAGGTATGGAATACCTCCTGATATTTTTAGAAATTATGTGTAATACTGCCTCTCACCACTTAAGACTATTTTAAATGTATATGCCTTTTCATTTGCTGCTGTATGTTTCATCTCCACACATCACATATTCCTCCTTCTGTTCTCGAGTCCGTCTTTCACATTAATCTCAAAGAGATGATAAAACCAGTGTAGGTTTCTCTCTGGTTTTTCTCCTGATATACAGAACATATAGAAAACAAGGTTTTATATTGAGAAAGGAGCCAGTGGGCATCATTTAAGCCTTACACCTACAGTACTTCACAGCTTCACACCCAGCAATTTCCAGCTTCACAAGCCATCTCAAAAATAGGCTAAAGCCTCTAACAGTTGCTTTCACAATCATACAAATCCTACATGTTTTTTTGTGAACTGTATATAGTGCTTTCAGTACATAGAATATACACATGAATGGATAATATACTCTATGTACATATGCATAAATATAAATGTACAGACTCATTTTATATCATTCCACACTGACACTGATATCAACACATTCACAAACAACAACATTGTTTAACATTTAAACATAAAAATTATCTGTGAAAGCAGCAGAAAAATAAGTGTAAATCTACACTAGTGGCACGTGGTCACTGCAATGCTGATCATTACACCCCTAATTAAAAAGTGAGAGGGATGTCAGGCTCCCCAGCTGAGATAAAACATCTTTAACATCTTAACTGTAAGAGAGGGAAAATGATGGTATTAGATCGGTCCTGGTAGTGGCAGATACTCAAGGTTGTGGTACTGAGAACACTATCAGAGAAAAATTGATATTGAGCCACCCATATTAAAAAGACAAGTGTTTAAGGATGTGGCTCACCTCAGCAGTGAAGCAAAAGTATTCATCCTCTGGGGACCAAAAACACCCACAGTAAATTCCATGGTAATCTAAATTAAATTCAAAACCAGGAGTCTACGTGTTAATAATCTGATCACACTTTGGCCTGATGGTGACTCTTGGTGGAGAATTGTCAGAAGATCGAAAAAATCTGCATTTAGAGTACATTTATAGCTACATGGCCAGCAATTCTATCTTAATTTGGTTGTACTAATGACTGCCATCAAAAACTAGAGTGGATAACAGGTGCAGCATAATGCTTCATGTAAAAAATGTATATGTGATTAAGAAAGAATGCAAAGTTTTTCTTATTTATCCATGCATTGCTGATCATGTTGCATTCTGAGTTAATTTTACAGAGATTAAAATAACTGAGCTCAAAAGGTAATTGTTTAGGCAAACCACCTCCAGACTTTTGAACATATTTTACCTAAATGGAAACCAGGGTGAGGAATCTATCTCTGTAATAGAAAACCCACTGGAGTTAAGAGAATTTGAAGACACTTAACGTGTGGGTGTATATGAAAAAAGGTGGTGAAATCAAGAGACAGATGGGGATATAAAAATTTTTTTTAGAGAATCAGATGCTAAGAAAAACATCCCTATCAAAATTCCTCTTATAAAATATATCACCTAGGATAATGTTCTCAGTGTGATTGAAATATAGCTATTTCTCTCTGTGTCACAGGGTTTAGAGTAAAATAAAATCAATTGTTACCGTAGTTACCTGGTACCTTCCTGCTGATGTTACTGTAAAGTTTAGCCACTAAAAGCATCCAAGTATCATTGGCACAGTGTCAACAGACAACACACTCCTAAGCTACTAATGTGCTATTTGCACCCGGTTCTGTGAGTTTCCTTTTAATGGTTAAACTCAAGCAGACCACAGCAGGCTTCAACTCAAACACAAAGAGTTAGAAATAGATTCACTAAAATACCAATGAAACAGTTGGTTTCACTATTTTAGACAAGTTAAAGAAAGTTTGCTAGATTTTATAGGGGCAATAAGATAAGGTTGGCTAGCAATAAATAAGAATTACTGTTACATATATAACATTTTGAGAGGGAAGGAGCAGGAGGAGTGCGAAAGTGAAATGTTTCTTCTTCAGAATCCTTACTATAAAATAAAATTTATATATTAAAAAAGGGCCCTCATTAACACTAGAAACGTATGTTTTATGGCTGTAAAAAATGAGGTGCCTGGTTTATTATTATTTTTGTGAGACCTATGTTTTATCCATAGCAAGAGATTTCTTTTTGTTGGTGCACATCAGGTGTTGTGGTGCTACATGTATCCCTCTCGGAACATGCAAAAATGCAAAATGAATAATTAATGGCTGGTTGTGACCCAGGACGTAGAGTGGATTGTCCACTAATAGGAGGGCTAATGGTTCAAGTCCTCCAGGTTCTCCAGGCCACATGTTGAAGTGGATTGGAGGACACTAAACCCCAAATTGCTCCTCACTTGAAAGTCGCTTTTGATAAAAGTGTCTAAATGTAAATTTCATGGAAATACAGTAAAATTGTAGAAGTGTTAAATAGCTAATGTATACATGGTATTCCTTCAAGGAAATTAACCTGGAAGAAAATAAGTGCAACACAACTAAATAGGCTTAATAGCTGAGCTCAGTCATTAGCAACAAATTACATAGATAGAGGTTGTAAAATAAAGGGTTTTGTTTTTGTTACATTTAAGTAACTGTTGAGAGATTTTCAAATCCCAGACTATGACCCTTGATAGTTGTAAAGAATAAATAAATTTAAAAATGTTTTGGTCATAAAATATTTAGAAGATTAGCCATGAGAACATGGGAGCTTATTAGAAAATGGCATACATAATTAAGACTAGCTAAAATAAAACATAAAGCCTTCATAACTCAATGTGGGCCCACCCAAGCATTAAAGGGTTGTAGAAATGTAATTAGATTTGTTGTATGGTTTAATAATAAATATGCAACTGTATTTCTGTCACCAGGCTAGCGTAGCATTACAGCTGCAGTTCATCTAAAAAAAAAAAAAACAACTACTTGGTAATGTATAAAAGAAACTGCACAACTTAAACTCTTTTCTATGATTTCTAAACTACTCTCTTATTTCTTCTTTTATTGATACCTCTAAAGTACTTTCCAGGCCCCATGTTTCAAACCATGAGCTCTGGCCTTTCCTCTCCTCTCGCCTCTTCAAATCATCTCCCATGCCATCACATCTCCTGCTTCCTGCTCCTTTCTCTCCTCTCGTCTTCTCTACTCTATTAATTTTTAATATCAAGAAAAGATGGCCTATTCAGGACGTGTAATCTCCATGTTTTAATAATACGGAGGGTGAGGTAAAGAATTTTGCGCTTAACCAGAGACAAAAAAGAGAGGGATCTGAGGTGGGCATAACCAAAGTAAAAATGAAAAGTAATACTGGGGAGGTTCATAACAACAACATAGATTTAACTGCAACACACACACACACACACACACACACACACACAAATAAAGTTGGATCTGCTGCAGTTAGTCACCATGAAATAAAAATAAAATCAAAATGCTATTATAGATGCATTCAGACAAAAATATCACAAAGGGGAGAATGAAACTCTTTTGTGTGTACAAATAGTAGGTTAAGCAGTTTTAGACACACATAAGAAGACACAGTAGATCTGGATGTTTGTTTATTGTAATAAAATAAAATAAAATATTAAACTATAAGAGCAGCCTGAAAGTCAGCATAACTTCCCATATTCCCAAATATTTCCCATAATTGAGGCTGGCATTCAACAAGGGGTGTGGTTTTAGTCATGTTATAAAATAAACAAAATCACGTCAAAGTCTGGACTCATTGGTTTGTCTGGAAAACATAAAAGTGAATTAAAATGAAAAGAAAATGTCTGGACTACGACAGTGCAAACACCACTTAGGTGTAATTAGGCGTAAAGACATCTGGGTTAGGGTTAGGTAGTGAGTGAATATGGTAAGGTTACTAAAAATGTTGCTTTTTAGCCTTAAAAATGTGACTGCTTCTTTAGCTTCACACAATGTTCGTCACATGATAAACTTGACGTTCATACTCATCACGTTCGTCATATTACTGGTACCAATAGGAAGTTGTCTTATGCAGGACACAAACTCCGGTCTCTTGTGTGAAAGTCCTGTACTTTGTTGTGCCACCCATTCACTCTAACCTCCTCCGAGCAAACTTTAAAGGTATTAATGGTTGGTGGCCGTGTAACATTCACTGCACACTAGAAGTCATCAAATGGTAAAAGGTACGTGTTGATCATTTTCCACATTTTTTTGTTACAACAGGAGGACATTCTCAGTTTTCTTATCAGCAGGATAGTATCATCTGCCTATAAAAAATACTGTAGTAAAATAAAACAGGTGGCAATGCTATAGTTAGGATTTCATTAGGTTTAGCCACAGAAACAACTTGGGTACAGTCAGAGAACTAGCATGGTTTGGTTTAAATTTACTTGTTCAGGTTAAGGCAACTTCGTCATCACGTCTACAATAATAAACACCTGGTTCAGGTACGAGAATGACCATTCTCCTGCTTTCAAATTCAACAATACTGACTATTGATTCGAGGTCTAAACTGAACAGTGTTTAGGTGAAATGATTTGTGTAGTCACCCAACATTAATACATGGCTTTATTTGATAGTAACATCACCTGACTTATTCCCATTGCTCCTGTCCCACTAGAGGGCTTTGTTATTTGAATGTAAATGTGGATCATTTGCTAAAATGATGGATGCTCACAGTTCTTCTTGGGAGAACAGTCTGATATATTGCTGTAGTGGCAGTTAAAAAATGAAAGTGCTGCATTGCTACTAAAGTTGTACTATGCAGTTTTGCTGTTTATTATTTACTATAGGCCTCACTCAGCAACTAAAAGTTTGGCCTTTACTCAATTTGGGGGGGGGGGTTGTCAAAAATAACTGAGCACTACCCATAGCAAACAATAGCTAATGTTTTCTAGATTCTTGTACTGTGGGTAGACTTTGATGCTATCCACCACTGCAGTACTTAGACCAACTGCACGGGACGGATTTTACATTCAAATCTGGCCTGGTGCCCCTTTGTTGATCTACCTGACTATCACCAACAAAAGGCCGAGCCCACTGCGGAAGCTGAAAGAAAACACAATGATAGCAATTATTATCACAGCAGGCTTCTCTCAGTCCCTCCCTGTCTCTGTTAGCCTGTATCTTAGCATCAATATCTCACCCTCCCTTTTAACTTCAACCCTACCCTCCATCTGTCCATCCTCTCTGTTTGTTTCTCCTGCATGTGTCTCTCTGCAGACCCCCTGGTACAGCAGATAGCTTCTCTATCTCTCTGCTCTCAGCTGGACAGAGACACATCAATGCTCCACTGAGCTTCAAGAAAACTCCGTCCTCCCAGGCTGCCTCCACCCCTAGATTTCTCAGTTTCTCCTCCTCCACCACCTCCCCTGATCTCTCTTATAGGTTGTCTCAGTGAGAGATGGCTGACAAGTTCCCCTGCTGTGGTTACAATCCCTCCACCCCCATGTCTCTTCTTCTCCTCTGTGTGTGTGCTAGTGTGTTTGTGAGTTCCAACAAGAATTCAATGTGCAAAACATAACAACATAAAAAACAATATTTAAGCAGTTCTATTAAAGATATTGAGATATACTCTACATTTTTTTTACATATCTAGTGCCACTGTGAAACTACAGAGATTATTTTTTCCAGTGACAAATTATATTTAAAAATTCAACAGCTGTATCTATGTCCAGAATCAGATGATCTAAAGGACACAGTGTCAATAGTTGTCATAAGGACAGTTTCATCATTACAAAAAAAATAAACTACCGACAACCAGATCTGTGGATTATCCATAGCAACGTGGACGCTGCTTATTGTATGTTTTTTTTTCTGTGTGTGTGTGTGTGTGTGTGTGCATTACTATATTGTAAGAAATGTTATTCTATACCAATTAGTTTCACACATTAGAATGCTAACCAGTAGAATTACTCAGGATTTGATTAGTAAAATTTGAACATTTTTCAAAAGTGCTGGATGATTATCTTCCTTTGAATTATCTGTCATTATATTTCAAAGTCCAGTGTGTGTCTTAAAGTCTCCTCCCTCCCCATCTTTCCCTCTCTTTCTGCCATCTTCTGGGCCTATTAGTCAGTATGAGAGAGTAAGGACAGGGGCATCAAAGGCAGAAAAGCCGCTACAGGACAGAGGCAGGGTGAAGGGCTGAGTGACCCCGAAGAAACGCGAGTGAGAAGATGAAAAAGTGAACGTGGACGTCTCATTGTCACAGACAATGTATGTCCCAATATTCATTACATGTTCCTCCTCCCCCTCTCTCCTCTCCCCCTTGACCACTCGACCTGGGTGATATTTAAATTAAATGGTGTGTGCAGGTGTGTGTGAGTGACAGAGGCAGCACGAGGAAGAGAAAGAATCAAATGTCTGCCTTGTAAAGTCCTTAATAAACTTTCTGCTTCATTACACAGGTGCATTTCCACAGATCCATGCTCGAGTAACTTTGAGACATAAGGCTTATGTGAATGAATACAAGCATCAGGGGTGTGTAAATCTTTATATCTGACAAGCATCTATACAATATTTGTTGTACACACGTTTGTCAGTATATAATTGCGTGTGCTGTTTCCTTTAATTCCCTTTGAGAGCATCGAGAAACACCAAAAGTCTTCCTCCATTTGTGTTTGTGTGTGACGACGTAGCAGAAACTACACGCAGCCATCAACAGGCACCATCACTAAAATGTAAATTAACATCTAATACAGATACACATGGTGAGCTTGGGCACATTTCTGATGCCAGTAGAGTCTTAATGGTGAGGAGGGATGCATGCAGCTGAGTCTCCTTTTCAGCCACTGGATGAATTTGTATTTTGTGAGCTATAGTAAACACATTTCAGTATGACCCTACCCATAATGCCCCCTATTATAAATTAATAAAATTACATAAATGCAATATAGGACATGCAGAAGATACGCGCATTGTCCAAAGACGCATTACCACAGCTAGTAGAGCTCTGTGTCTCGG
The DNA here is from genome assembly GCA_032362345.1 of Sandelia bainsii. Lineage (NCBI taxonomy): Eukaryota > Metazoa > Chordata > Actinopteri > Anabantiformes > Anabantidae > Sandelia > Sandelia bainsii. Next base: position 6,381,138 of record JAUMHL010000008.1, on the reverse strand, counting down.
GTCAGCTTCAGCCCATTTTCCATTCATTATTTTCAATTCACATGCCTATTGAGTACTGTTTATGGAGAGAATGTCAATAGATTCTACCTTGAACATAAATTTTCAAATGTAGTTTACCACAGAACCGCTCTCCTCTGTAGAATCTCTGCTACATTTAGCAGTGCACAAACTCCACTTCTTTTTGTTTCCTTCATTTGAGGCTAGGCTTGTGGCAACCGGTTGCTAATATCAAGCACGTCTGAGAACAGCTGTGAGACTGGCATCCACATTATGTAAGATCACTCTAGGGGCTGTGGAGTGCCTTAGGGTGACAACAAGCAGGATATTGGATCAGGTTTGCAATATACTGGAACCTGCTAAATGCTGCCTAATCTGCTATGCTGTCCAATACTCAATTAGCCAACAAGTCATGCAGAAATGTCATGCAACAAGAAACCAGTCAGTAAAGAATGTTAAAGTTGTGGTCATCCAGCCTCTTTGCAATTTATATTGATAGTTTTCACTACACCTCATGAAATGGAAGCAGGCAAAACTGACACAAATGACATCCACTATGCTTTTTTACGTCTGATATACTGACCTAATTTTATAACAAAGATGGTTCACAAGTGGACATCATAACCCTGCACTTCTGCTGAAACTAACCAACCAGACGATGTTTAAACAAAGCTGAGCTGAAGCTTCATTCAGCTGATAAAGCACCAGCCGACATCCCTATAACTAACAAATTCCATTCGGCGGATGCTTTTATACAAAGTGCCCTCACACTCTCATAAATGCATCCACTCACCAGCAAGGGTGGCCCCAGAGGGAGTCATCCTTCAGAAAGGCAGTGTTACGATGGTCCTTTATCCACTGAGCTAAACAGGACTGTAAAACTACAAACTTAGAAAACCTTTAAAATAAATGTATTAAACAGGAATTTAGACAAAACTGTACTTAAGAAATTACATAATCAGTGACCATACTTGTAATTAACAATACATTTTCATAGCTAATTACCCACAGTAAAGTTTGCTGCATAACAGACAGTTAAAGCAGTAAAGTTGAGTGATTGTTATGCTTTAAAAAAATACAGCTTCAAGATTTATTTGCATTTCATGTCCTTGTCATTTGTAAAAGTTAAGTGTGTCTCATTGTTTCTCAGTCTAAATCTGAAAATTATAAATGACTGTAACGTGTAGTCTGCAAATAATACACAACTACATTCACGAAAAACAATAATAGAAAAACGTGGGATAAGCTGTGGGGGAAAAGGTTTGAAAATACAAGATGTTCAAGGGGCACATTCAGTGTCGCATAAAATGCTTCTTCAATGAAAAGTACTTTACAACTTATTCTACTCTAGGGCTGAAGGACCTCAAGTGATTGATTACTTCCACCCCTTCATTATAACCACAACCTGTTCATGCCCACATGTTACATTTACATTTCAGGCTTTTAAGGTCATTCACTTATCCAGTGTGATTTACAGTGAGTGAGTCAGTGAAAGTTAATGACCTGAGCTCATTTACATTGGCGTAGGCAGTTTTTAAAAATTGGTCTGGATTTGACTGAGAGAAACAAAGGAAAAATATGGAGAATACTGTCTGCCTCCATTCTATCTTAAAGAAAAGCCACAGCGAGACCTTTCTGCAGCACAGAGAATAAACAGTAGGCAAAGGTCTGACTACTTGAGACTAGATTCAGATCCTGAAAGGTTGACCTTTAGGAAATGCAAGGTTTTGGCAGAACACTAACTATGAGAAACACTGCTGTGTGGGCTAGCGCACGTCATGCAGTTTAGATAGGAAACAGCCACTTACATGGAGATTACTGCAGATTTCACCCTCTTCTTTGTCAAATATTTGATAATCCGTATCAAAAAATCTCCATCAATAGATAAGCTTTATCAACTGAAAATGTCTAGAAACATAATTAAGATAACAATATAGCTTGATACATGCCAAATCAAAGTTAGCCCGATAAGATCCCTGCCTATGGTGATATATGATTCTACAAAAACTGGAAAAGGAGAGAGGTTTGTGTGTTTGAGGCAAGCAGTATGATTCCCTTCCGAAGATAGCTGGAGAAAGAAAAAGAGACATAGAAACAGATGGAGCAAGAAAATGATCAGGGAAGAGGGTGAGGGAAGAGACGGACAAACAAACAAGAGCTTTCCATTCTTGGTGTAGTACCTTTAAATCACTCATGGCTCTTCTTCTCCATGCTGGTAAATTATTCAGTGCTGCTGATTTATCACATTCAATAACAACACAGACATAATAGTTGTGTGTCTTAATGGGAGCTCCAATGTACAGGAGCCTCCCCAGCAATGGAGATTCTCAAAGCAGAGTTCTTTATGCAGAGAGCAGAGGTAGAGCTACGGACGGTGTTGACCCAGCCTAACAAAAGCTAACTTGTCTGTCAAATGTCTGATAAATCTATGGCATTTCTGGCATTGTGGTTTGTTTAAAAAATTCACATAAAAAATATTAAATGGATCAGGGTTGTTTGCACAGGCTTTTCAATGGCTGAAAAATGTCCTTCATATTTTCGTCGTAGGAGAAGTTCAACAGTCTACCCGAGTGTCAGGTTACCCGACACAGGCCCTGATGCCTGACTGTGAAACTGACAAGGCTGCCACTTAAGAGTGCAATAGCCAACCCTGGTTACTGGCTTTTGAATACTAGCATTAGTGGTTTGCCCGGATGCTTCTAAAAGAGTCCCGCTATTAAAATCACAGCGGGCTTAATAGATCTATTTCCCTACTAATAGTTCAATATGAGGACCTAATGGCCCCTAAGAAAAGCTACAATTTCAGTCTGTAATAGAACACTTATGGGTAAAATTGTATAAAAGTGATTCTAACTCCAGGAAATAACAACTGAATAACAGCCCTAAAAATAAAAAAATAAAAAGGGCTAAAGGATGTTTTCCAGTTATTAAATAACCACAATGTTCAGCTTCTTTCCAAGATTACTTAGGTCAGGAATGCAGTGGTGAATTTGCCCAGCATGGCTGCATCGAAGGATGTTTTAACTCTGATAGGCTGATAGACCAAATTCATGATGCACTTCTTACAAAGCCAATGCTGTGTGTCATAAAAGGCATCTTGCGGAAGGTCTTGTGGGAGAATATAGTCGTAGTTGACCGCCATTTGGTCCCTATATGGTGAAAGGGAGAGCTGTGCTCACGTGTGGCCTAAGACCTTGGTCTTTAACGATATTCATGCAAGGTGCATAAAAGCACAGTTGACATCTTGAGAGTACCCTTTTCAGATGGCTAAAGGTGACATTTATGTGGTTTGCAGACGACATTATCCTCATTCTGCTTTAGAGTGTCCTCAGTCTACTTGCCTCATATTCTCCTTTACGTCATACCTTCTGTGCATCCTTAAAACTCACACTCACATTAGTGCATATAGAATTTACCAGATTTAATGCATTACTTTTTTTAATGCATAACTTGGTCAGGTTTAAGGAATTCTAATTTTGATGTTTTTTTCTGATCCATTCATCCACGCCAATCTCCTTCCTATGAAGAGTTTGTTGCTTCATAATAGCAAAGGATTATAGGATGTTCTCACTTATAATAAAAACAATGGCCGCACCTGATGGAATTACTGATGCAGTCCAGTCCAACCCTCTTCTTATGAGAACCGTCTCTTTCATCAGGATGGTGGTCATAGTAAGGTAATTGAAGGAGTCAATGAACTGATAATGATTAACATAATTATTTGATGGTGAGGTGCAGCGACTGTAGTAAAGTGCTGTATGTTTATGTGGTGGTGAACTACCCAACTCTCAGAAAATGACTGAAATATACTGTATATGATATATTTTAAGCAGTTTCTGGTGCCCATGAAGCAAATGTGCATCCAAAATGGAAGTCACGAATCAACTGAAAAGGCTTGAATGGATTTTGACCTCAGGTTGCCAACAAAAAAAGAGCAATTTTGAATAAACATTATCATTCAATTGTGCAGGTATTTTCTTTCTGCACTTTTTAATAGTGACTACATCTCCCAGCAGAACACTTAGAAATCCTCAAGGGAGAGCATAGAATAGATCGGTAGGGAAGCAGAGGCACTGGCTTATCAGGGGAAAAAAAAACTGAATAAAAAAAAACCACTCTGGTCCTATCTTAGTTTGAACTTTTTTATCTGAACTTTAGTTTGGTCAGGTGGGTGGACAGTAACACCACTGCAGGGGCAGCCATTTTGACAAGAGGATTATCCATGAACTGGAGCCAACTTTTAAGCCTCTTTCCTTTTCCTATCTGTGTTGTGTCCTAAAAAGATAATCACTTAATTAAATATTGATGATATTTCAAACTGGAAGCTGGCAATCAGACTTCTGGAAGGGCAGAATGATTAGGGCAGTGTTCACTAAGTCATAACTGGTGACAGTGGTGCAGTACAAGAGAAAAGCACATGAGATAAAAGGAGAGATGGGATTAAAAAAAGCAAGAAAAAGCAAGAAACAAACAAAGAAACATAAAAATTGAAAAAAGGATGACGAGCAAAAAGAAAATTTCTAAACCGGGACTGAACTAACTAGTTAAAGGAGACATTGACAAAAAGATTTTAAAGCAACTGGCAGACTTATTGAGTGCTTTTAAAACTAAATGATTAATTCACAACCGTGTCAATATGAGTTCTGAGTTGTATCATATCCTGTCATACATTTTTCATACAGCAGCAATACCGTGATGGGACCATTGGCTTTCCTCCTGTGGACACATGGGAGCCCTTTGGTCCATTAAAGTGTGTGTATGTGCATATTGGAAAGAGATATTTGCTTTTAGGAATAAATCCAAAGATAGAGGGAGGTGCATGGTGCAGAAAGAAGAAGAAAAAAATAAATAAATATATATATATATATATATATATATATATTCATATATATCACAGATACACAGTAAAGCAGAAAGGAAAAGGTGACTTGTACAAATACACACACCAGAAATACACACACAAAATAAGTCCATTTCCATCTGGTGATGTTTACTTTAGAAAGCGCGTCTGCTCCTGCAAGAGCAGAGGCAGAAGGAGGGAAGAATAAACGGCAGAGGGATGGTGATAACAGGGGGATGAAGCAACAGACTGATGGAAAAAGTGAATATTCCTCTGGTAGAAATCTTCAGATTACACGCCTGGTTAGATTTCATCGCCCCCATAGGTATTCTGCACTGTTAGTCTGTCTCCCTATCTCTGTGTGCATGTACTCAAGTGATTTCACTACAAGACAGCCACTACTTGGGGATATAAAGATGCTTTGTAAATAATATATGTGGTGTTTACTGCATGTTGGTAATATATGTGACATTTGGATCAAACTACGACATTATGTCTTGTCTGCACACAGGGAGACAAATTCACAGGTGGATGTAACAGGACATCCAAAAACACCTTGTCAAAGCACCTACACCATACAGTACATGACCCACACAAAAGCAAAGTCTAATTTGTGAGATTAAATTCTTACTCTTGAAACTTAACTCAGTTCACCCAACATCTCGTCTCTGAATTCATCTTCATCCTGCCACCGGTTAACAGAGAATAATACACCAATACAGTGCATCATTCTGTATTTGGCCGCTACTGTGTTTCAGTGTCCACGAATGAGCACCTGAAGGTTAACGGCCCTGTTCAGGTGCTCCTCAACATTAGGTGCTGAGAAAGTGTTTCTAATTCACTTTAGCTGCCAAATTTTTTTCTAGGTTGTTAGGATATTTAACTGCTGACCCTGTCTGCTTCTCTCACCTCTTTCCCACAGCTGCCCCACAAAAAGTCTGGATCATTATCGCTGCATGGATTTTGACTTTGCCTTTAATGGACTTTTTAATTTATTATACTTTTTAATTCTTGTCTCTGTGATTTTATAGATTCTGCCCTCAGTATGAAGAACAAAAATCTATATTATAAGAATTATAAGCACGATAGACATGCTGCTGGGTCAAGTAGAAATAAAAAATGACACTGATTCACTTTTTTTTTTTCCAAAAAGAATGATTTAAATCAAGCTTTTGACACAGCAAAGGGTCAATAGGCAGGTTTTATCAACCTTCTGTTGAATCACTGGTGCACTGGCCATATAACCATTCACGAATGAAAGTTTCAAAAGGGAAGGGTGCACTATTCATTCTGCTTCTCTGTGCCTGAGGCACGTTTTTTTTACACTGTATAGTCTGCTGTGTTATCCACATTGACAGTGATGTATTCCTCGAGGTGCCAGGTAACATATTACATTCCTACACTTATGTTTCAGGTTTTCAGCCAACACTGTTGAATTACAATAAGCCCAGACATTTGTAAAAGTCAGCTTTGTCACTATGTGCTCACATGGTAAATATGTGGCACTAGAACAGCAAGAGTCTATTGTGTTTCTGATCAAACCATACAGTATGCAATCTATAAAGCACACTGGATTTAAGTGCCAGCCAAATGCCTTATGCCACATTCCCAGTATCTGGCTGTAATTTCCAGTATCTCACTAATAAGTATGTTCAGGATATTACAAGCATTACTAAAAACCAAACTAAAAAGAATAGCATTTAGAATAGGAGCAGGCAGCACAACAAGTCAACATTTTTATCTTCCAGTCATAACAAATAGCTCTGAAACAAAATAGTTCAACTTACAAGAGGGATGTGATAAGAACAAAGAGTGAGATTATGAAGGCCACAAAGACAATGTTATGAACAATAAAGTGGATAAAAGGTTGTTGTCTTACAAATAAAAGAACCTAATTGTTAGATCACATAAAAGGTGACAGCGTTTACCCAGTGTGCATTGCAGAAGCATGTTGTGCTGGACAATGGCGTGGACACTAATGTTGCTTTAGATGTAAGAGGAATACCCACCCTGACACACGCACACACCATCCTACCCCCCAAGACAGTGCTATGAGCGAATCACTGGATAAAGGTTGCTTTTATGAAGATAAGGGAACTAGCTGAGAGCAAAGTAAGATAAAAGCCTATGTAAGATAACAGCTGTGTAATACGTGTGACTGTTTCTTAATGGATGTGATGACGCACCAGTGTTGGGGAGGGAGGGATTACATGTAACAGGATTATAGGAATGTGATTATGAAAAAATAAATAAATAACTGAAGCTGTAATCTGTTACAGTTACCAAAATAAGCACAGCAATCAGATTATTATAATTGTTTGCTGTGACCTTTGTTTGGTATTATTTAGTGGAAATAATGACACATCAGGGTTGGTGGAGCAACAGATTATATGTGACAGGATTTTAAGTCATCTCTGACAAAACAGCTTTTATGATTTATGATGACTGGCGTCGTTTGATGGGTAACAAAAGCCCCGTTACAATTTTGATGCGAGACGACTGCAAAAATGCCTAATTACAATAGCTAATGTATATTAAACAGTGGTGATCACAGTGATAATTTAGCTACACTTAGTTTTTTTTTATTCCTCTTACGTTTTTATTTTTTAAAAGTTATTACAGTACTTTGTCCATTAATAATTAAAACCTTTAACTCTAGATTTCTGATCACTCTGCAGCCCACTAAATTGTTATTATTCCCATACAAGCAGGTCTTTTCTTTTATATTCTCCTACTGTATCATCACACTATCCAACATGTCAGTACAATCTGTGTCTTAGGACTCAGTGTCCTATGAGATCAGTGGCCTGAGACCAGTGCTGCAAACAGCATTAATGACATTATATGGTTTGTGCATACACTTTAACACAGGAGAGAAGCCATAAAAAATAATCCTGAAAAAGCTGTTGACAGCTTCTGTGATAACACTAGTTATCATGCAAGTGGTCCATGAAAGTAGCAATCCCACTGACTGCATTTATCTGGCAGCAAACAGATCGAAAGACAAAACAATAACCTAGTGTCGGCAAGAACAATATGGCTCAAAAAAAGGAGAGCAAGAATGAAGCAGAAAGAGGGGAACGATAATATTGGTACTGCAGTACTGGACTTCACTTAATCCCCGTCATGTGTTAATGTCACTGTGATGGTGTTGTGCACTGCAATTACCTCCCACTCATACATTGTACAGACAGACAGGGACAAGAGCAGATGCTGCTGCTATGAAGACAGATCACTGTGGGCTCAACATGTCCTCCCTGGGGTGTACAGAGATTGTGTGTCTGTGTGTGTGTGTATGAGACAACGAGAGCGAAAGGGGGACCTAGAATGTGGATTTGTCTTTGGATGGCTTTTGTATCTTATTGTATTTGCATTATTATGTGGCTATTATGTCAGTGAATATGCTTGTGTACATGCATCTTTGCAGCTAGTTGTGTGGGTGGTTTTGGCTGTACAGGTGCCCCTGCATTAATAATTTGTTACTGAATGCATATGCACTAGAAATGTGTCTCTGTGTGCTCGTGTGTACCCTATTGATCAGCCAGACTGCACCCAAGGCTCCGGATGAACGACCCTCTATTAGGCTGTCTGTCTCCCAGGAAAGAACACCTAGCCTAGGGGAGAATATCATGCCTTGGTCCAGAGGGGCTAAAGGCCTGAAGGACTGGATTTTACTCCATCGCTTTATCCCTTAGCCAGAAGGAAGATTTTAGAAAATCCTTAGCAGACAGTCATGTAGATTGAATTATACCAAATACTTGAATGAGAAAAAAAAAGCTACAGGTGTTATAACTGAACTGTGACCAAACAGAATCCTTTTCGCAAAAGGCCAATGACATTATCCAGTTATGGCAATTACAATATGTGTAAGTATACTTAAAATGGCCATTTTATGCTTAATTTATAGTTTATATTTTATCCTGGGGCTCCACTGATATAAGATTATATGGTTGTTACAATGCCTCTTTACACAACAGTTTCTCTGGCCTCTGGAGACTGAAAAGGCATGTTTTAGCTACCATGTCTTTAAGGCTCCTCTTCCCCCAGTTCCGCTCTGTTCTGGTTGGCCAGCTTGTGGAAGGCTTCCTATGGGCCAAAGTATGCCCAAAACATTGGTTGTCTGCACAACTCTCACCAGCTTTGGATGCGGTCTCAATCATTTGTAGCAGCGGTTTCCATTCAAAATGTCAGTTTCTGAAATCTAGGCATACGTGTTCAAGCAGGAATCTGATCCTGAATAAAGGTGGAGACACAATGTTGACATTGTAACATAATTCATGAACCCTGTAATAAAATAACATATACAAAATAATATCTCAGGTACATATTTTAAATTACTGGTGGCACCCTCAAATCCTCCACCCACCCAGGTACAGTTGGAACAGCACAGTCCTTCAACAACAAAATGCTCAAATTCCTGCTGCATACAGGTCCAGATTGAAACTTGGGCGTTTCACTACCATCCACCATGCAAACACACAACAACTACTTAGGGAAACGTTTTGGTCTGAAATGGGATGTGAGGCTATAGTAGCTGTTAATAGGCCAAAAACTGTGCTGAGTGGTATTTTAAATATTAAAATTCACCATTATTTAAAAAGTGAAAACAAATAAACACAAACACTTGGTTCCTTGATTGTTAAAATTCCAACCAGCATTTTTGTCTATTCAAATTAAGGTTCCAAAACAAGCTTATCATGCATGAGGCTCCATTTCCATCTAGCTTGTACATGAGTCCAGCTGGATGTCTCAGCAAACCTTCCCGCATGTGTAACCGCTGTCGCTTCTGGCAATTTTTTCAATTTTTTTCCCCATTTCACACCCTTTTGCTCTGTTCCAGAACCCACCCATGTCTTTTTAATTTGTTTGAACACACATGTTCTCGTCTCTTCTCCTCCTCATCTCTTGCCTCCCTCTTTCCTTAGTCTCTTCTCTCACCCCTCACTCGCTGCCGTCATCTCTCTCCCTAACCCTCCCACCTCAGTCTGTCGCACCATTCTCACCACTTGCACACAGTTATGTAACTTCTCACCTGTGCTTAATGAAATTATAACATTTTTATTTAATTTTATTATTTCCATACTTTTTAAGGATTATTCCATTAAATATGTATGTATGTGTATTTCTGCTGATGCTTGCAGAATTTTGCAGTTGCAATTTTTTTAACTTCCTCTGTCTCTGGATCTAGTGTATGAGAAAGGCTTAAGGTCACTACTTTAATTTTCTTTTTCTTCGTCTCAGCCATCACCCTCCTCGGATTTTAACACCCTGTCTATTTTCCTGGAAAACATTCTTAACATGTCAGATGCAGAAAATGTGATACACCAGCCGTGACGCACAGGGAAACGAAAGACTGCATCAAACTATTGCCTACGTTATTTTTCCATTTTATTTCAACCACGACCAAACATATAACTGTCTTTCTTTCTTTTTTCGCAAAATGAATATGAAAATCAGTGTTAATTGAAAAATTAATGAACATACACCACCTTAACACATCTGTTAGTGAGACTATTTTACGTAATTGACCTCTCTCATTAAAATCATTTCTCATTTAGATGTTTTATTGCTAATAAAAGGCACTGTGCAGGAAGTGTTTCACACATTTCAAGCTATAAAAGAAGGTCATATCGCCCAAAGTAATGTAGTATTTGGTCTTTGAAACGCAACATTATTCTGGGCAGCAGAGCTGGAGGAAGTTCCCCCAGCTCTGCTGCCAGTAGTTATGAGACTCGGTGTTCTGTTACAGCTGTAAAAGATACAATAATGAAAAGCAATGAAGACAGGTAATTCTGGACAGACTAGAGTCAGCTGCACAAACCGAAGCAGGTATCCAATTAGTGGTATATCACATACTGTAACACACATTCACATAGTAATTATCTGGGTTTGGGCATATGGCACCTTAGAGATGAAACCTAAAGCCTCAACATAAAGTCAAATACAGTGAACAGCTTTTCTAACCCCACCTCTTACAACACTAAGCAGGCAATCACACCAACTTTTCTGGCACAAAGGTGTTTCCATTTTATTGTTGAACATATACTAGACCATATTTTATGGCCTCAATTGTTCAGTATTACATTATAGTAGACATTCATCTTCCTTCTCCTATGCAGTATTACCTCTTCTATCATATTATGATATTATTCTCATGCACCATTATAGCATTTGATTAAAGTATTATGTTATATATTATGCAGACCGGCCCTGAGCCACGGACAAAGATTATGAGTATCGAGATTGAAAGGAATGAATGAGGCATCACAAGCTTGATAATATCCCAATGAACAGAACCTACACGCAATTCTACCGGCACTGAATAACTGAATCAAGTATCTCCCCACAGTGCTGAGATATTCAAATTTTTATCAAATTCTAGAGAACTGAACTGATTAGAAAAATAACGTGACGGATCTGTTTTCTACCCTAATGGATGTCACTGTACATTAGCTATATACAGCTGCTTTTCTTTTTATTGTACTCTTGTACTACTATTAATGTGGTGGGAGAGAGAGAGTCACTGGATTTTCCACCCATGTGGTCCTCAAGAAACTAGAGATTCATAAATCTTACATACTGCACATCAAGGGTAAATTGTATACCATATTAAATACATTTGTGTGCTAAAGTGTGCAGGTCGGGGAGTGGGGCAGAGGGGCAGCAATAAAAACAAAAAAACGGATACATGAAGGTAATGATAGAGCGGTTGACAAAGATATTGAAATGGTGAAAGGGGATGTTCTGTAGGCAGGGAAGAAAGACATTAAGAAGGCAGCAGGAGAAGATGAAAATGTGACATTCAGGAAGCACACAGCAGCAGTTCATCTGACCATCGTGGAATCTAGCCATGATTATGTGCCAAAAGTAGACCATGCTTTGATAGAGAGCACTGTGGGGTCTGTGACTTACTGTATCTTGAGTAAACAGGACAATGGGCCTTGTGCAAGGACTACTCATAAAAACAGTCATTTTTTTTAACATAAATTTTTAAGATGCATGAATGAGACACTTAAGAAAAACTTTATAGAATTTTTCCACAGGTAGTGGGAACATTCTTAACGTTCATAAAGGCAGACATACTCTCTTTCTCTCTGATAGTGTTTTTTAGTCTATACTCATACAATTACCATATGTACTGTATGTTGTTCACACACATCGCACATCTGGGGTTTAACCTATGTATAAAATTTATTTCGAAGATTTTGTTGAAGTAACTTAGTGTGAATCAGCAGTTAGACCAACGCCCATCAGGAAAGGCACTGCAAAGGCCATTCAAATACACTGAAGCTCTCATGTCTAGTCAGTTATTGTAATGGTCACAGAAAAAGATTAAATGTTTGCCATAACAACTTACCAGATTTAAAAAACCTTGTGTGCCAGTGAATGTATTATCTATTAAATGGTGACTTCGCTGATTTTCAGCTTGCTTCCAATGGCTCTAATGTGGGCAGTACATGTCAGCAAACTTCCCCCTGGATTCCCTACAGTAAAATATCTCTAGTTCTGGAGAAGTTGTGGAGGTTGTGGTTCTGGTCAACCTGCTCCTCCAGATGACATAATCTGACCTGAAAACTCTTCCATGTGTTGCAATCTGGAAGGTTTTAATATAGAGAAGGCAGAGGGCTGCACACAAATCAGAACCATAGGATCAAGCAGAACTTCAGTTAAGTTGTGACCTGCTCTTTCTTCATTATACAGACATGTTTAAGCAAAATAATTTATTAATTTAACTATTTATGCGTGTGCAATACTGATATTGAGATCTGTTTATCTGTGATACTTGAATGAATGTCCTCTAGAAGCACTTATTTTTCTCTACCTTTTTCCACTATCGATTACTTCTACCATAACCTCAAGAGATAGCTTCACAGAAAGAAGAGAGCAAAGGCACTGGAAGGAGAGTGGAGATTCATCTCTGGAATAATGTTTCAGCTATCATAAAAAAAATAAAAAAATAAACTGGCTGCTTGGTGCACTAAACCTGCCTGTCGAAGTGAGGTGGTTGAAAAATGCAATTTGTCTTTGCAATGCCCTGTTTGATGTGACCTGCGTCTGAGTAAATTTTACCTCCTACCAACCAATTTTGTGCCGCGTCTGCCTGTATGTCTATCTATCTGTCTGCCTGTCACAGTACATCTCATTCTCGTCTCTTGAAGTGCCACGACCCTTCGAGCCGAGGTATCCTTCCTCATTTTGTGCGGGTTTTGATGTTTGACAAATAGTCCCTACTGAATGGCGTGAAGCTTGTTGCAGACAAATGCCTCATATCATTGTTTTTGGACATCAACTCTTTCACTCTCCGCCTCTTGTTTTCCATGACTGTGTCACACATTCACTATTCAACAGTATTCATGTGCAGTCTATCTTTTTCTTCATTGGTAAAAAAGAAACATCTCTCCATTGTTTTATTCATTCCACTCTTTCCCTTATACACCATACTCCTTTTTGCATGTTGGTTAATGCATTATTGACATTGAAGTTTTTCCTTGAGTGTTCACAGCCTGTCAGAGATACTCAGGTGTAACGGGAGAGGATATGGACCTAATGGCAGTGGTACAGGAGAAAAAAATAACACAAACAACCCAAACCCTCAATCTTTAAAAGAAGGGCACACTGCAAGACAACTTGGAAAGAAAGTGAAAGCAAGAAGAAAGAAATAAGGATAGAAAAAAGGGGAATAAAGGAAAAGGTAGGTGCAAAGAACCAAAGAAACTGACATCAAAAGAAGAAAGACAAAAGAAACACAAAGACAAAAGTCAGGGAGTAGTGCAGAAGAGGACAGGAGAGCAGAGGCATTCCCGGCGGTGCTAACATGTTGGGGCTTAGTTGGGTGTGCGCACGCACACACACACACACACACACAAATCTGTTCTTCCTAACGAGTGAAAACCCTCTGAGCAGAAAAACTGTGATGTCTCTGGTGGCAGGTTGCAAAAAGCTTTCTCTTCGCCTCACCCTCACTCTGCTTTGCTGCCTACCTAACTCCTTAAGTCCTTTATCTCTGCTGCAGTACACACCATGGGCTCCCATTGCTAGATTCATCCATCCATTATCCTATGCACATCTCCATCTTTCCCTCTAATCACTCTTTGCATCCATTTAGCCATCCTGAGTGTTTCCATCCATGTATCCATTAGCGTTGTCAAAATAGCTGGAATGCCAATGCTCCTTCACTTCTGTTGGGGAAGATTGAATTCAATATTGGATTTTATAAACAGTCAAGACTTCCACCAAGTGTGTTCTGCAAACTAAAATTTCATTTGAACATCACTCTAGGGGGGCTAAATGAGATGAATGGAGTCGGGAGGATAAAAAAGAAGGATGAGGAGAAAGAGGCAGAAGAGAAGGAGGAGAAGAAAGGGGAGGAGAAGAAAGAGAAGGACGAGGAAAATAAGAAGATTTCGAGCATGCATGTATAAAATTGATGGACACTATTGCCCCACAATGCACTAGAGAGGAGTGAAGAATGAGAAGAATGGTCATTGCAAAGATATTTTTTGTTCTAACTTTGTGAAATCAAACCTCTGTTTTTCCTCTGTTGACATATTATCATCTACTGAAAATACTCTTGCACCTGGGTAGAGCAATAAAGAAGCAGGACATGATGCAAAAGGCACGCTGCACAAATTGAGTTTTCTTTAAAGCATGTGGAAGCAGCACAAGTCGTGTGATAGAAACATTGTCAACAGGCTTACTCTGTATGAATTTTCTGAAAAATGACCTAGTCTATTCAAACGTGTCAGTTTGTATTTGGAAGCTGCATGGGTAATGGCAATTTGTCAGTTTGCATTCTAGCATAAAGCTATGGACTCTGCTCGTGTGCCACCTAAAGTGGCACATGACCAGTGTAAAGAGTCCAAAAATCTACTACAAATGAGATCCATATCAAATACAGTGACAGTTTTTTTTTTTATTATAAGGTAAGACACCTGAATAGACAAGATATTGTCAGAGCTGCTAGTGCATGGGATAGAAGGTGTAGTTAAAAATTATTTCTCATTTGGAGTCAGTCAACTGAAGACCATTATTGGAAATCCAGTTCTTTAGGGCAGGGCATAATAAATGACACTTCTGAGGTATCAGGCTGCATTACGTCCATGTAATATCAGGGGTTACATTACTTATTATTAATAATATTACTGTTATGTTTCTAGTGCTCTTTACCTGGGGTATATAGTAAATAAAAGGGGTCCAGAACAGAGCCTTGGGGAAGACCATAAAAGAAGAGCAGAAGGAGAGAACCCATGTCAAATTATAACAGAAGCATCTATACAGATGTGAGATGAACAATAGTGCTAAACAGTATGTTTTCCAAAATGTAGATATAGTATTGGTACTGTGTTTTGGTCCATTCCACTCCATTGACTCCCTAAGCCATCTGTTCAAAGGGTTGTTTGTTTTGGTTTTGTTCTACCAAAGGAAAGACAGATTTATATATAACTATGGGCTATTATTGCAACTCTTGTCTCTTCGTAACTTTCTTACACAATGATGCCAACAGACACTGCACCCTTCTCCTCTCTCTCCCTTCCTCATTCTCACCTCCCTGTGTCCTCAGCGACACCTGAAAAAACTAAGACGCCAGACAAATCCTCTGACAAAGAGATGGTGAGCCAGAGAGCAAGAAAATAGTGACTGTGGCATAAAGTGCGAGTCTCGCCCGTCTAACCCACTCAGAATGCCATTAAAATCTCTACTTTATGTGTATTTATATGTAATGCTTCTCCAATAAAATCTTATAATGCTCCTCACTTTCCGTGGCAGTGTGTCTCATTGGGTAGGATAGTGGCAAACAAAAAAAACAGAAAATCACAGAAAGAAAACTAATCAAAAGAAAATAACCAAAAGCACTCACTCTGTCTTTGAACTGAAAGTTGTACATGTTCTCCTTTTTCAATTTTTAAGGTGGCATGAATTTATTTTTAGGGAGAACATGATTCTGTTGAGTCCTGCTTCATCTGAGGACTTCTCACTTAAGTGCATTTCAGAGTTTCTGAATGCACAGACCTTAAGCTGCCCACAGGGAGGTTAAAAGCGTCTGCCGGCTCTGTTAAGTAACTCAAAGTTAAGCTGGAATTAGGTTTTGTCCTCCTCACCGCTGGAGACTAGTGCTGGGGATGATCTTACACCATGTACAGTATGGTTTCTGGCTGTTGTTGTTTTTGCTGTAGGTGGACTATTAACTAATGCATAGTTTTACTGATAATACTTTAGACCAGCCAATTTACTGTGTAGCTCAACCTCATACAGTAAGACTCGTCCTCACACTATGACTTCACCTGAACTAGGCGAAGCAGGCAGATGTTGAGCCTCGTAATATTCAGCATGAAGCTTTTATCAAATAAATGTCAGCCTATGTGCTAAAAGCTTGACACTAAAGCATCATTTGTAATTTTACAAAACAAGCAAAGACAGAGGAAACAGCAATTGTGGAGGGTATCTGTAATGCAGTGTCCCACAGCTGATTAGATTTTTAGTCTTACAACTACATTTATTCAAAAAAAGTAACAATTTTGTCCTTTCTGGGGTCCAGGGATGTGCATTAGAAAACAGCGCATCACACATAAATTAAGAGCAGATTATAGCTATCTTCACAATTTTAAGACTGACATGGAGCCTTGTGAAATTTTAATCAAGGACGCTACTCTGTTCATTCCTTCCTGAAAGGCACATGTCCCGGATCTGACATCCATCTGTGCTTTCCCGTCTTATTAATTTGAAATCTAAAATTCTTGACAGTGCAGTTCATCCAGTCAAGTAAGCAAAACTTTATCTTCTCTTCTCTCCTCTTCTGGTTAGATTGGTCAACTGGCCGTAAATTGGGTCACTTATGTCATCGGTGTCGTCAAGGCAGAGCTGTCGCCTAGAAATTACATTTACATATTTACATAAGTCAATTGCAACAGCAAATATGTTTTGAAGGGAACGTAATAGTGATCTGATTATGTTATCAGGAAATTCATTAACGTATATGGCAAAGCAGAAATATAGTGATGCTGAATGCATTAGTAAACGATTACTGAAAAAGATATCTCACATATTATGGTGATATTTTGGCATTAGTTTAGGGAAACACTCAAGTCTGGTTCACTTCACAGTCTTTCACTAACATAATCCAAAGTGCTTTTCTTGCCTAAACCTGAACACAGACAGAGACGGGATGCAAAACCCACCTGTGACAGTCCAGCACATTGTGCACCCTCCATCACAACCTGAGCAGCATCCCCACAAGTCATGACTCATAAATAAGGCACTTTATGCATTAAAATATATATACAATCAAAAAACAAACAAACAACAAAAACTCTCTACAGTTGATAAACATAAAATTGATAAATGGGTGGCAAACAGTGGTAGGTCAGAGGTCAAGCTGTATGTAAATGCTGTAAAGATGCTCTCCAATTGACTTTTCTGAAAAGTTAAGCATTGGATTTACACTACTTTTGCTTCATTTTTCTTTTTTTCCCCCATGTCAGTGTCAAGAGTTTATTTATCTTTTTCACATGCAGATTAAATTTTTCAGTGTTACACTGTGCTGAGTGTTTATGCAACATGTTTGACATGAATTCACTGAGATGAAAACAGTAATCTCTGGAAGACTCTAGAACATGTGAAAACTCAATAAACTAGTTGATTTTGACATGTTCAGGATGCATCCAAAAATTTTAATTATGTCCTAAAACCTGTGGCATACTCTCACATACTCCTCACAGACTACCATTCATAGTTGACCTGAAATTATATGCATATAACATGTACAGTAAATACACACACACACACACACACATCTTCTCAATTAATAATGGTGTCCTGTGCCCTATCTAATGAATGCTAACATAATGGACCTGAGTGATAAACCCCTTCCATTTTCTCTTTAAGCCTGTTTAGTGAAGTCTCGGAGGAAAGAAAAGATGGAGCAACAGAGAAGAAAATAGAGAGACTGTGACCGAGTGAAAGAGAAAGGGAGAGAAGAGACAGAAAATAGGGGATCAAGAGAGGTGAGACACTGAGGAAAAGCATGTTTATATTGCTGAGAGGAGAAGGGATATTAGATACAAATTATTCATGCGCTTACGCCAATCCACATCTCATGAGAAGGGTGCATTTGTACCTTGAAGACACAAACTGACTCAGACACAGAGAAACAGAGCAAAGAATGACAAGCTAGCTGAGCAGATTTATGTGATTTAAAACCCGTAACAAAAGCACAGTCCCCATATATAATGCAAATTTTCATAAAACATTAAATGATGTGCAAAGAAAAAATAAAACTAAACGTGAGCAAAGAGCAATTTGTAGGATGAAGTCATGATTGCCTGGGTAAACTACCATTACAGTGATCAAAGTTGCATACAGTCTTTTTTAAAGAGCAATTTTAAGATCAGAAGTCTGCCACAGAGATGTAAAAATCATAATTACGGCTCCTGGCAAAAGGATACCTACACTCTGTCTTTGTTAAGTGCTTAAGTGTCAGTCTATGAATTAAAATTAAAAGCCTCCAATAACACTGTGCTCTCTATTAAAAAACTTATTTCCTGTCTAAATTGCTTTTGATTGGAACATTAGTATACTGGAAATATGTTTTTGTACATTGTATTGTACATATGTAAAAAGTAAGAAGATACAGTATGCATGTCTTCAGACACTACAGTATCGTATGTGTACAGTGACTTGTTGCTCTGTACGTGAGACTCCCTTATACAATGTTCCACAGAAACTTGATTTTTTTTTCAAGACAGAAATGCAAATATCCAAACTTCTTGTTACTGCCAACAGAGTTGCTTTAGAACTACATTTTTAAATTTACCTAAAGTTACCTAACCTTTTGTCTCTGTCTCTGCCCAGTCACTCTTGTGTCTGTGTTGTCGTATGAGCACAGGTGAGGGTTGGGAGATTTTATCAACTAGTTCACTGATAGATTTAGGTGCCCCACTTTCCCTTCTGCACCAATATCAGTGTGATTTTAAATGTCAGTACAAGTACAGCTGAATATACAGAAGAGCTCATTAAACTAGATTTATGTTGATTTTGATGACATCAGCAGTCAAAAAAAAATAAGGATTTCGGCAGCATCATCTGCAGTCCAGAAGCGAATACACTGGACACACTCTACCCGTTGGCAGACATCGAGGCTATGCCAATTAAACCATTGTTTCATTGTCCAACCACAGGTTTTTGGCGGAATTTCATCATTTCACATTATAAAAGTGAGAAAAGGGCACACTTAACTTTTATTTTTTGTCAAATAATATATTGTTTTTGCTTACAGTATATCTTACATAAACAGAACAACTGCTGTGTAAAGCAGGGGAATTTTGACTGAGAGATATGGAGGGAGAATGAGTGAGACACCTGCTAGCCTTACTGACAGATGTGAAACCGAAACCGTGATAATGTCCAAGAAATAGAGAGGTGGAGAGATGGAGAGACAGAGACAGATGGGAAACCTAAGCTAACTTGGCACTGAAGGGCAAATGCAGCAGGCAGCTGATCAATGGGAGATGACTAATAAAGACTCTGATCGCACAGAGCATATCAGTGTGTGCCTGCGTGCTTCTGTCTGTTTGTGTTGCTGAACATGATGCAGTCCAACCTGTCTGTGCACAGTGTGAGGTCCATAGCTCCAACCCTGTCTCCTAAATATTATATAACAGTAGTGGAAATATACAGTGATGGGAGTTACACAACTAAACAAGTTGATCTCTCCAATGAGAAACACTATACCTCCATCAGGCAACTGAGAATTTACTCTTTGCTTGGTCAAAGGTAGGCAGTAAAAAGTTAAAAAGTACCCTAGGTTAGGGCTACAGACATATTTATGACAGCAGGGTCTGATATCTACTGCAGGGCATTTATCATTTATCATGAATGCTGAGTTTCCATTTAATGTTTTGAGCACATTTAACTGTGTATTGATAACTGTGAGAGTGTGATCATAACCATAAAAAAGTACAATCATGTTGTAGTCTGAGTAGTACCGATTACTTTAGTATCAACATTTTTGCAACTTGCCAAATTGGAAAAATTGACATTTCTAGCACAGCAGCTCATTGTTCTTTCATTTGTCCTTGTTTTTTCTTTAAGCTTCTACAATGGCTAAGTAGACTATACAGTTAGATGCTTTGCTTTTTTGTCAGTTTTAATTGTGTTTGTTGTTGTTTATACTTTGTAGTGATGTAAGCTACAGAAAAATTTTATTTTATTTATTTTATATTTTTATTTTAGTTATTTTTATTTGTTAAAAAAAATTATTAAATATATTAAAAATAAATTATTAAATTCTAATTCATAATTATTTTGTATATAGCTATATTTCAAATACAGTGCATGTTAGCAGGAGGAAAACCCTAGTTTCTCCTTGTTGAAAGGGAAAGAAGAAAGAAAGTTGAACCTATTTTTTCAGAAGTGTACCAGAAGCGGCCTCCGTCAAAATGGTGCATAAACATAAACATAATGCCTAGAAGGCAGGGTTGCTCGTGTATTGAAGTGAGGTTTTGTGTGTGCGCATGTGTGTCTAATGTAACCTGACACATTCACGCAGCTCTCATTAATGAAGAGAAAGTAGTTGCTTCTGGAGGACACTGAATGGATACCACAAATTCGATGAGGGAAACACACACCCTCCTCACATACACAGCATACAAACCTACATGCACATGATAGTAGCACATGCACACACGCACAGGAGGAGGAAGTGCTCCAGTGGTCCTTTCAGCCATAGAGTCAGTTGAATAATTCAACACAATTAATGCTGGCTAAGGCCCCATCGCTCTCTCATTCATTTTTTTCTATGTGTATTCATCTTCGCTGTTTTGTTTTCTCTCCAGTTGTCCTTTATTCCTCCTTGTCTGTCTTTGTTAAAGGCAGCGATGCATTGTATTTTACTACCCAGGTTATAGATAATAACACATATTAATTTCAAACACATACACTTCTGCATTTGATGGTTTAAACAACATAATAGTATGTGGTAGGTGGGTTAAAATCTGGTGCAACAGGAAATGTGTTTTACTGTGTGTCGAAAAGCAGCCAGAGAAGTTTAACTGGAATACACTGTTAACACAAGATATTTAAGTTAGGCAGAGCAGACAGAGCCTATATACACTAATTTAACTTCAACTTCAACTGATAGACCAAGTAAAGACATCACAGAACTGACTGTATTTTATAAGACCGTCAAGTGTCAAAATCAAGAACACTTAGTACAAAAGATGCCACCAAAATAGAAAGAGGATGTTGAAGATCAAATCAAATTGTCTGCAGGGATGACACAGCAGTAGCAAAAATTACCATTGCAGATTTACCGTATGATCCTCGAGCTTCACAGTGTCAGAACTCAGCTGAAACCTCAGACCTAAAAACTGCATCTTTTTTCATCTATGAGTGGTGCAATTGATGCCATGGTCTATTTTTTGAAATGTTCTTCAATAGCTTGATTTGGTTCAGGGGTCGTGAATTGCATTTTGTCCAGGTGAGAGTAAAGGCCAGCTGTCAGACTGAAATCCCAAAGTGGAGATACAAGTGAACTGTGGATATCACTGGCATCAGATCTGTGTTTATTCGTTTTGACTCACCTTTGTCTACTATTCCTTCCACCCTCTCTCTGTCTCTATATCTGTGGTGGCCCTGAAAGGCCAAACTTTGCCAGATTGTAGCAGCTGACTGACCGGCTGAAGTGTAATCAAGCGAGCCAGACTATTTCCCCAAACTGCAACACACACACACACAGACAGGTCCAGCTAAGCTATTTCCCGGTGTTGACACTTTGTCATTTGTTACACAGACATCTCTTCTCCTTCACCAGCCCTGCTGGATCGTGGCCAGAGTTTGTCTTGTTGTGTCTGCTAGCTAAATAGCAAAAGAGACAGGGAAAAAGAAAATAACAAGAAAGGAGTGGGCAAAAGATATGAGGAGAGGAGGAGAAGGAAGATAAAGAACCACACCGAAATAAAAATATATGTTTTGCTGTCTCCCCAGGATTCCATGTGTGTATTTGTGATTATTACAAACTAAACTAAGGGAAATTGCAACAAAACTGCATTGAAATGTGTGACGTGCGTTTGCAGTAATACAAGACACATTGTGGTTATAATGAATATTTGAAAGCAAGCTGTAAAAAAAATGCACCTATCTACAATGTTTTCTGTGGATCTAGAGATTTGGCATAGCAGCAGTGTGACCAGGGTTGGCGTCTGTGCCTCAATAAACATCTATTTCATTCATATTTTATTTATCTTTCAAATTAAAATACCTGAGTGTCCCCTGTTATCATATCACCACTTACCTCCACTAACTTAAAGCAGAGATCTGGGAGTTGAGTCATGACAGCTGGACTTCTTTCTCATTAGGTCGAATGACTCAATTTCCAGATAACTTCACCTGGATGACTGAGAATATTCATAGACCTAAAGCAGAGATGTTATAAAAACAGAAACAGTCCAGTAAACAGCCAGATCGCACCTAACACTTTTACAGACTAACTGTGTATAACCTGCAACGTTAGCCACAGTAGATAGTAGTTTTGTGTCTATACACGCACCCTCCGTCTCTTCGCTGACCTCTCCTCATCTTTATTTGGTTGTTAATGTTAGCTTCAACATGACCACTGCATTTACTACTGCCAACCTTTCACCATCAAACTTGTAGGAAGCACCTGCTGAAGAGGTCAGCGGTTTAACAAGTTCACTCCTCTCCCCTTAATTATGTGATGCACGTTAACCATCGCAGCTCTATGGTAAAATCAGAAACAGTGTTGTGCAGATTCCAGGTCATATCAAACAAATAAAGACCCTGGATTTGTCTCTAGCTTAGCGTCAGTAGTGTCTGTAAATGACTTATTTTCTTTCTGAATCCTCTTATCCTCAGGGGAAATTGTGAGAGGGGGACCGACTGTGCAAAAATGTCTTCAGTTAGATGAAGACGTTTAGAGCTTTATAAGAGCGCCTGCTAAATGACATTGTAATATAATATCCTACTAGTGAGTCACTAAAGCATTTGATTACATGATTGAGTGGTTGGATCGATATGCTTTTTTTGCCACGGAGAAATGATAACAGCAGAAACACTCATCTAAACTACTTTGTGTCAATCCTCATGTAAGTCATCAGGTTCAAGAGTCACCAAAAATGACTAACAGAGAAGTTTTGGGGAAATGTAGATTGTTGGAGTGATGCAGGAAGACAAATCGTGGGTACTGAATATTTATGTTCCTTTTTGGTAGTGGCTCTTGCTTAAAATATTTTGTTGGCATTTGTAATTGTCTAAAGTGTTGTTGAGTGATGTTGATAGAAACTTAGCAAGAGGGAGAAATGGGAAGGAGAACTGGGGGGTGTATGGTTGCAAAGATGGATAGACTGGTGGCTGAGCACTGCCTAGATTGCCACCATATCAGCTCCTGCTGTTTTCAACCAAAGGATGGAAAGTTGGTCAGAGAGGGGGGTTTAGTAAAGAAAAGAAAGGAAAAATAGTGCGAGATGAATGGGCATGATACACTGAGAGAGGGCCAGGTGAGGGATAGAGAAAGAGGGATCGATGAAGTGAGGGGCAGATGAAGTAAATGAGGGAGGGAAAGGATAGAGGATTGTATGCCAGAGAGACACAGTCCATCATGCACCCTGTCTCGCTGTGAAAAGAGGAAGGACAAAGTTTAACCAGGATTTATCGCCTGTGTCTAGTCACTGGAATAAGGCTTTGGATATAGATCATTATGGAGGACACAAATAGACTTGCATGCACCGGAGCTGGGGTCATTTCACTTTCTTTTCATTCAGTTCAGGACATCCCACCACTGACCCTGCCTAAACTGTGTGTGCACCTGGGCGGAGCATTGGTAGATAGGGGTCAACCAGTGTCAATCTTGTGTTGTAAAGAGATTATTTGAGAGTAACATTATCCTTGTACCTGCTTTCTTTCAGATGTACAGCTCATAACTGAATATGTTTTACTCATCAGGTTGATTTATTGTTGCTGATCGGTGTATCGTACAACACTTTGTGAGACCTCATGCATTCAGCTAACTCCGCAGATACGCAGAGGAAGCCAAAAGAAACATCTAATCCATGGTTATAACATCTCTAAGTTTAGTGTTTTTGATTTTAATAACACTTCTGTTTAATATTCATTAAAGATGTTTAGGGATGGTAAAATATTAAGGCAAATATCAACAGGATTTGGGCATGAAATTAATGATCATAAATTAAAAACCTACCAAATATACAGTCATTTCTGCAAATTTGGCTCTATTCTAGTTCACTTCAGTTATACCTTCAAAGGCGAAATGCAAACAAAACTTCTACATTTTAAGTGTGTGTCTAAGGATTACAAAAATAATTCAAAAATATACATTTTAAAGACAATGTTAAGTTAAGTTGAAACTATAGTTATGTATAGTTATTTCTGCTGGTATCTAAATTAACCATGCAGTATTTCTATTGTGATTTTAGAATTGCTGACACAGGGGATAAACAAGTTGATGCAGTCATAATTTGTCCTAATATCCAGCTTTAATGTACTGCATCTATGTGGTCCCAAGACTACTTAAAGACACTTTTACACAAAAGGTATGGCTGTACTTTCTTGTGTTGAGTCAGTGAAAATGTAATTATTACACACCCTAAATAAACACTGAACATTATTACCATGGTGAAGTTTTTATATCATTATGCCCATCATCCTTTTGTAACTTGGTATCCATTCAGTATCCTCCAGAAGCTGCTGCATGCTTTACATTGCTATAAAGATAACTTGGGTGTTTCCTAAGCTGTGCAATAACTGTTGAGGTAATGCTAGTTTTATGCACATAGACCAGAGTCAAGACCATGAACATATACTATTTGTTATGAGTCCCTGACCCAATTTCATTTCAATTTATTTGTATAGCACCAAATCACAACAAAGTCATCTCAAGGCACTTCACATATTAAGGTTAAGACCTTACAGAGTTATAGAGTGAGAAACCCAACAATGCCCCTTGAGCAAGCACTAGGCGACAGTGGAGAGGAAAAAATCCCTTTAACAGAAAATACCTCCAGCAGTCATTGCCTTTTGACAGACTGTCTGAATTTAATAAATTCAAAGTAAATAACTACAAACTTGTTCTTCTACAGGCCAGTTTGTATTGCTTTTAGTTTTAGTCAGCCTGTAGACTGACTTACTTTGGAAATAAGGAAGCATTGCACCATGTAATAATCTCTTCTTAGATCCAGCCACTCCATAATTAGTGGACATGGTCACTAATCTGATCTAGGTTCTGTAGCAAATTTGCATACGATTTAATGTTTCTTGGCTTTCATTCACGGTCTCTTGAGTTGTTTTTGTTTGTGGAGTCAATATATTGAAAAGCTAAAGGATAAACACTGTAAGCAGAACTATAGCCATGCAGTGAAATTCCTTTTTCAGGGACAGAGAAAGTGAGACGTGGTGAAGCGGCACCAGCGCAGTGAGTGAATGGCAATTTCATTTGGATGAGGACCAGTGAATTAAAGAGTGAAAGCCATTGTCAGTGGGTTCAATATGTTAAGGAGTGTACATCAGACTCCATTAACATTATAGTGATTCACAACAGATGGCTCTGGAAAAAGAGAAAGGGAGGCAGAAGGGTGAGAGATGCACAATAAATGAGGAAGTATATGGAAGCTAAACACAGAGAGAGAGAGATATAGGTAAAGAGAGAGGATGTGTTTGAGGGAAAGAGGATGTCTAGACTGCACAGTGTGTGTGTTTCTCTGTGGTAAGCTTTCTGATTGTAATGACTGCAATAAGGTTACAGGTCTAATTAGTGAAGGCCTGCACAATCAGGCACGATTACTGTACAAATACTTTGGATAAAGTCAGCCGGGTTACGAAGTTCTCTGCATCTGACTTTAACTGCACTCGAGTCTGGGTTTCATTATGTCTCATTATTTTACAGTTTGTTTGTGGCTATGACTGCCTGCATAGAGCTAGGCAGCGACTTGATATATACAGTATTATTCCCTTAAGATATATGCATAAACACTGATATCCTGTATTTAAACATTACTGTTGCTGTGAATAAACTAATTAACAGCTTAGCTTGAACCCAACAGTAACATGCGTTTATGATTTTACATAATTAAATATAATAGAACTGTTTGTGCATTCAGCATATGAAGTTTATCATTTTACATGAGCAACATTTCAGTTTAAAATGAAAATCTGGATAGTATTGTCAATATTTTGGTATATGTTATGCACTTTTTTTTACATTACTTGTAAAGGAACACTGTATTTTATGCATTAAGTTCAGTTTAATCTTCCCAAGCAATATTCAGACTATGTAAACAGCTATATATTTTTGCCATAGTTTTGGAGGAAGCTTCTCAAAGTTTGATAAAACAAAATAATGCTGACAACATTATTAAAGTTTTATAAATATGAGCATTTCAGAAACAGTCTTCACAAATGCATTTGAAGAACTGTCAGTTAGAGGTTGACCCCAGAAATGGACTAAATATCTGGATATCTTAGCCTTAGTTCTCCTATTATTACTCCACAGACTTCACAGAAGATGAAGAGTACTACTGCTTTTATGAAAAAAAAAAAACTTGTATAAAGCCTTTTCTGGCTCTAGAGGGGGCAACTGAAAGAAGGTAAGTGATGCCTCAAGTGATGTCACTTGAGACTAGAAGTCCAATGAAGTGAGGTTATACTCTGTAGGCTGCTTCTCATCTCTGCTTGAGGCCAGCTAATCCAGACTACGTAAACTGCTATGAGCATGAATGCTAACTCATACGTTCCATTTGCCCTCCAAAGAAATCCATACCCACACTACATATGCATGCCCATTTCTATTCATACTATATTTGGTGACGCATACATGGACACCTTCAACACATTCACACTACAAAACATGAAGACAACTCTGGACAGTGAAAGAAATGCAGTATGTGTTATCACTTCACATTAAAAGTTTCACAAATGTTAAAACTGCCAGATTTTAACAACGTAGAAGAACATGTGAAGTAAAAAAAACAAAACATGTCTGGTTCTGCTGCATCGAGTTAGATATTTTATTGCGTCACACATTATGATTGTAATTGTTAAATTGGTAGAGCACTCTGAAAAGAAATGTGAGCGTATGACAATTGAACACAGGTCAACTGCAAATTTGTGATGTTTCTGTGATCTTCATGGTTGTTTAACACAAATTTAACAGTAGTCAAGAAGCTCATGCGGCATGACATGATTAGGAGCAATTCCTTTTTTTCTACTGTGCCCAACGTTGCCTTAAGGGCGAAGATTAGACAACTGAGAAAGGATGTAGCCCTTTCACTATAAATGCCCTTACTGCTCTGTGACAGTCCTCAGTTTTCCCTTTAGTCAGCTTTTACTTTACTGCCAAAGAGATTGGTGTGTTGCAGCTGACTGTCCCTGGCTCTGCTGGGGGTGCCTGTGAGGTGCTACTACAGCTGGCTAATGTCACTCTGGCTCGGAAACCATAAGACATCAAACACTATAATCTTTCACGCCATGCTGCCTTAAATGTTTGGTCAGATATGATGCAACCAGACTCCCAGCTAATTAGTTTCTTGTTGTTTTCTTTTCGAAAGTGAAACCACACTCTTGACCGTTTACTGCACACCATCTTTCACACACTGCTGCACCTTGTAATGTTAGCCATGCATGCTAGCTCGTAACTAAACAAATGACACATGCAGCATTGGGTTCACTTTTGCAACCAACAAGCAGAACCAAAATGTGCTATCAACTTTTGCTATGGATATCCCGTACTTTCCATTCTGAATTTGGTTCTAAATTGGAACCGAGTTTTGGTTTCCAACTCTTGGCATGATACAGTGTTCATGTGTTCATGCTCTTGGCCCATGTTCTTTTGTTAAATTGAACGTTAATTGACAAAACTTGATGTTTAGAGGTAAAGTTCTCTGTCCACTCTATCAGATGTAAATCCAATCAAATGCCAAGCTCACATTTCCAGTTCACAGTCTGCTAAGACAATTATTGGTACAGAGAAAAGGATGAGTTTAGCATTTCCAACATAAGTTGTTGGTAATGGAAATAAACTATAAACGAACAAAGAAATAAAAATAAATTAATTATCTTCAAATCTTGTAAAACACTGCATGAAAAACAAAACAAACAAAAAAGTAAACCCAGCCTCTGAGCCTCTATCTTAAGCCTTTATTTCTGTCTTCTTTCCTTTCATTCTCTTTTCTCTGTCTGACTCTGGCCTAGTAACCTCACCAATCAATGTGAGAATTTTTTCTGTCAGCCTTTTCTGCGGAATCACAGACTTTCAGGGCAGATTGAGGAGCAAGTAATTCCTGCCAAATGAGACAGCCACAGCTGCACATCCCTGGCCTGATTTCCTTTCTGCACAGGTGAACTAAATTTTAACCGGGGCTATGACCGGTGACGGTAATCATACATCACTAGGAGGATATGGACTGTTTGGAGGCAAGCTTGAACGGGGTCATGAGGTCAGCGGAGAGAGGTTTAATGAAGACCAAATTATCCCTTTCTGTCACTGCCACCCTCAGGGATGCTGACAGTGCCCTGTGTTAACAAAAAGACACACACAACACACACTCTCATGCACATAAAAACCAATGATAACTGTGTCTGTTCCTCATTGTCCTCTCTGCTCTTTGGCCCTGTGGGTGAAAACCTGTGGTGCATTTGGTGATGTTCTTGTTATGTTTCCAGTTAGGAAGCCTTTGTTTGCATGTGTGTATGGTTCTGGTCAGGAAGGAGTCCTGCGTGGATTACACACAGCAGGAACAAGGGCTGTATTATAAAGAAATAAACTCTAGCAGGTTGATCAGAGGAGAGAGCAATAGGATAATATAAACTTATTTGATGCAATATTTAACTGCTGGGGGATGACGAGGTGTAGAGCTCATATCGAATGGAGGTCATTGATCTCCATCCGCATAGTTAGAGGCTGTCAGACAAGTTGAACTCACGAAGTGGACTCTGATTTTACATTTGTCTGACGTTGACAACGGATGTTTTAAAGAGGAAGGGGGCCCTGTGCAAATGGATTTTCATGCACTATTGTTGCAATATAACAATAATTAACTATGATTAATGTTTTTAAAGATTCTCCACACTTGCTGTTTATTTTCTGAACTGATTATTGGTGAAACTGATTGACCCCAAGGCTGGTTGGAATTAAAGTGACTTGATCCAATACAAGGATTTGCTGATGATGTAATACGATGTCTGTGTGGTGAAAGGAATGAAACATTGGCTGCACTAGCTCAGCATATTTCATTATTCACTTCTTATTTCATCATTTTATGTTTCAGCAGTTTTCAGCAGCAGCAGCACAATAACCATTTCTCTCTTAACAGAAAGCTATAAGATGTTTCTCCTTGGTTCCTTGTCACTGCTAGTCATAAGGGCCAGCATACATTTGCATTTATTCTCTGCTGTTTTTTTTCTGTTTGTTTCTATGCTGCTTAAAACACTGGTTCTGGAATCTATTTAGTCATATAAATGATTCAGTATAATTGTAATTGTCTTCAAATATGGTCTTGGAGAAGTTTGACTTGATGGATTGTAAACAACATGTGTAATTCTGTGTCAACTCAGCTGGGAGGTATGTTTAATTTAAATGTTAGAAATGTAAACAAATCAACTTCAAGAACAGGAATATAGTGTAAACAAAACTTACATGGTGCAATTTTCCCATCATTTGAGACTAATGAAGATCTTTAAAATCTAAACTACACTTTATGATAAATAGTATCAGACTAATATTGCACAGATGCATTTGGAAGAGAGCATAAATTAGTTAGTTTATACAGTATTTAATCTCTAGACTCTGATCACAGCCTGGAGGTCTAAATTTGTTCAGGTTTTAAAGTAAATAAAAACGAGATAAGTCATTCGATGAAAAGACTGTTGTCTTAGAGTTCAGTTTAATTGATTTTATGTGGTGTTGTGTTAATGCAGATGGACATATGTTTGGTATGTTTTGTATAGATTTACTGAGCATCTACCCCTGGTGAGAGCAACGCTGTCCATAATAGAAACCTGGTCCAGGAAACCGCAGTCCACCCACCCTGAGAATGGATTAGCTCCCCATTGCATCCAGGACATGAAAACAACCATTACAACCCTGTGAAAAGCAGCTTTTTGACCTTTTTAAAAATCTATTTAATTTACTCTCTCTGCCTCGCAGCCTTATATTTCATCTTGTGAGCGAGGCTTCTGTGGGACATTTCCATAAAACAGTATTGATATCTGGCGTCAGTTGTCGCTAATCACTGCACAGCACTAAAAAGCTTATACAGGCTGTTAGCAAAGCTCTCGCAGTAAGACAGGTAATTATATAAGCAGGCAACTTCGCAAGATCAGTATGAACAGGTGTTGTTGTGTCCTGAGCACAGATGTAAGCAGTTAATGACATTCAGATATCAAATGTGCTCTGTGAGACGTGCAGTGTTCATGCTGGGTGTAAGCAAACTTCTCATTTCACGTCACTGCAACAGTGGAAACACGGCCTAGTATCTCAGAATTGAAAATAAATTCAACCCCTTCCTGTAGGGCTTGGTGATTTATAAATATTACTATCATCTAACTGGTTTATTGGTTAATTAAATTTACACACATGCCTTCTGAACCGCTTTGTGATTTCCCTGTGTATTTTATTTAAATATGTGGTCATGTTTCTTTTGAACTGTCAACTGACAAAGGTTCAAAATAGTCTTTGGGCTGTTTGGCTGCTGGAAAACCAAACTGTTTTTATGAAATCATTGACCACAACATGACTGTGCTCCCTTTTACAGTAAACCTCGCGACCCAACCACTGGCCCCAGATAAGAGCCAAATAGTTGACTCCTCACATCATTTTCACTTGCAATGGATTAAAAATTGGGCTTGAACAGACAGACGTGCTGCATTGAAATCTGCCATCTGAGAGGGTGAGAAGTTCAGCCCACTGAATTCAGCACACAATACAGTTTAATTTTAATTTAAAGATGGTGTTTGTTGATACCTTTGGGCAATGTCACTCATGCTGTTGTGCTGCCTCCTGCTCGAGGTTTTACCTTGATGAAATCAGTCAGAGATAGTGATTATTAGGCATTTATAAAAACTCTCCAGTACATTGAAATATCAATGAACAGCACTGCAAAAAAGCTGTAAAAAAATATCTCATAGCTCCAGACTACTTGGCCACCCTAATATATGTTCCTGTGCAAAATATAACTGTATTGCTGTAGTTGGATGCTGAATTTATAGCAACGGAAAACAGCTCAAAGCTACAGTTAAAGCGTCCAATCTCTTCATGCCCAACAGATTACTACAAATCAGCTGGACTTTCCTGGAAAAAAAAGATACTCTATTTAAAATCTATGTCAATAAATGTAGACGATGACAGATGACAGAGAAGTTGACAGAGACATCAAACAATACACACACACTCTCGTCTCTCTGGTTGTGGAGCTGTGTGTACCCAGAATATAATTTGTGTGTCCTTCATTTGTCTTATAACTTGATTTAATGTTTATTGCCTAATGTAGTACATAGTCAATATATAGTAAAGATTATAATTAAATAACCATTTTCTCGGGTGCCAAAGTAATGATTTAATTTTTGAGTTTATTCGAAGTGCACCTATTAGCTCTCCTTCATTCACAGAGAGAGTGTCCTATAGGTTGAGTACCAGGCCCTGTCCAGCAGATGACTGCATAATAAGCTGCTGTCTTAATAAATAACATGCTCAATACACACAAATTGTAGTGGCAAACTGAATGAAAATGGCTCTTAGTGTTATAAAATTGTGTAATTGCTAATGTTTGGATCGCCACTGATCTTGTTTATTCCCTGATTGACGAGAGTTTACCTCGTGTACAGGTGAAAGCTGGTTGTCCAGGCTTTGAGTAGGTGCGCTGACTGTATGTGGCAATCAAACAAATGTGTTAAATGCACATTTTATTATTATGTATTTACACTGATTGTAACTGTAAACACTCAGAGAAAGTGAACATTATGAAAGAAAAACTAATAAAAAGGCACACAAAACAGACATATTTACAGTAAGTATGGTTTGTATACGCTAACATTAAAGTCTGCATAGAGTACTCCCAGCTGTATGTGATTACAATGTAGCTAGTTAGCCGCCTGATTGATCTGCAGAGACCACCCCTGTCTCACAAAACACACACACACACTGGCTGTCGGTTTCTGTCTGTACTCCTCCTCCTTCTCCTCCACAGCCGTGTCTCTTTGTGTCATATTTCTATGTCTTTCCAATGAGAACAGACAGGCTGGTAGCAAACAGTGACTTGGCCTAAACATACCTGCTGTTGCTACCAGCTATTTAACATGACAGCAGGTCATAAAAAAAGGAGGTGTGTGCATGTATATGTGTGTGTGTGTGTGTGTGTGTGTGTCGCAACAGCCAGGAATAGATGCTCCAGCCTTCAAGAAGCAGAATGTGAGGTAAAAACTCATCCTGTATATGCTAGGATGGTAAGGCCTGTGTGGAGGGGTTGTTTGGTTGTATCCATCTTGAGGCAATTTACATTTAACCAACTCTTTGTGCTGCACATATTGGAGTCTGTGTGTGTTTGAGGTCTTCAAAGCAGCTTGATTTTCCAGTTAATGACTGTTCACTTCAAAGCCACACACTCACACACAGATGCACTTACATGTGCCCATCTGTGTTACATCTCTTGTGCCTCTAAAAACCACCAGTCATATCTGCGGTGAACTCTCCAACTGTGTGTGTTTATATATGTGTGTGTGTGTGTGACAGAGATTGACGGAAAGTCAGACAGCTGCAGATGTTGCAGAACTGCTGAATCCACAATTTACACACACACTGTATAAGGAGAATGATTAGTCATTCTAAGGGATAACACAGTTTCATGGGTGTGGGCACCAAGATTGTGTTTGTGAGACTGTTGTGGCTCATTTCTTAAGTTTCAGCTGTCAACAGAATGATGAGGAAAATCCAGTGCTAAATATTGGACATTAATTTATCTATCCATCCATCCATCTTCATCCGCTTATCCGAGGTCGGGTCGCGGCGGCAGCAGCTTCAGCAAGGATACCCAGACTTCCCTCTGCGTGGCCACTTCTTCTAGCTCCTCCAGGGGGATCCCAAGGCGTTCCCAGGCCAGCCGAGAGACATAGTCCCTCCAGCGTGTCCTGGGTCTTCCCCAGGGTCTCCTCCCGGTGGGACGTGCCCGGAACACCTCACCAGGGAGGCGTCCAGGAGGCATCCTGATCAGATGCCCGAGCCACTTCATCTGGCTCCTCTCGATGCGGAGGAGCTGCGGCTCTACTCTGAGCCCCTCCTGGATGACCAAGCTTCTCACCCTATTTCTAAGGGAGAGCCCAGACACCCTGCGGAGGAAACTCATTTCGGCCACTTGAATTCGTCACTACCCACAGCTCGTGACCATAGGTGAGGGTGAGAACGTAGATCGACCGGTTAATTGAGAGCTTCGCCTTTCGGCTCAGCTCCTTCTTCACCACGATGAACCGATACAGAGCCCGCATCACTGCGGACGCTGCACCGATCCGTCTGTCGATCTCCCGCTCTATTCTACCCTCACTCGTGAACAAGACCCCGAGAAATTCCTCCACTTGAGGCAGAATCTCACTCCCAACCCTGAGAGGGCACTCCACCCTTTTCCGACTGAGGACCATGGTCTCGGATTTGGAGGTGCTGATTCTCATCCCAGCCGCTTCACACTCCGATGCAAACCGATCTAGTGAGAGCTGAAGGTCATGGCCTGATGAGGCCAACAGGACAACGTCATCTGCAAAAAGCAGTGACCCAATCGTGAGCCCACCAAACTGGACCCCCTCAGCGCCCTGGCTGCGCCTAGAAATCCTGTCCATAAAGATTATGAACAGGATC
>JAUMHL010000008.1:6316625-6347340 GCA_032362345.1 Sandelia bainsii | reverse complement strand
ATGTAGACTGGTTGGGCAAACTCCCATGCACCCTCCAGGACCCTGCTAAGGGTGTAGAGCTGGTCCACTGTTCCGCGACCCGGACGAAAACTACACTGCTCCTCCTGAATCCGAGGTTCGACTATCCAACAGACCCTCCTTTCCAGGACCCCCAAATAGACTTTCCCAGGGAGGCTGAGGAGTGTGATCCCCCTGTAGTTGGAACACACCCTCCGGTCCCACTTCTTAAAGAGGGGGACCACCACCCCGGTCTGCCAATCCAGAGGCACTGTCCCTGATGTCCATGCGATGTTGCAGAGGCGTGTCAACCACGACAGTCCTACAACATCCAAAGCCTTAAGGAACTTAAGGTGGCCCTGCCACCAAGGAGTTTTTTGACCACCTCAGTGACCTCGGCCCCAGAGATGGGAGAGCCCACCTCTGTGTCCCCAGGCTCTGCTTCCTCATTGGAAGGTATGTTGGTGGAATTAAGGAGGTCTTCAAAGTACTCCCCCCACCAACCCACAACGTCCTGAGTCGAGGTCAGCAGCGCACCATCTCCACCATACACGGTGTTGACTGCACACTGCTTTCCCCTCCTGAGACGCTGGATGGTGGACCAGAATCTCTTCAAAGCCGTCCGGAAGTCATTCTCCATGGCCTCACCAAACTCCTCCCACGCCCGAGTTTTTGCCTTGGCAACCGCCAAAGCTGCATTCCACTTGGCCTGCCTGTACCTATCAGCTGCCTCCAGAGCCCGACTGGCCAAAAAGGCCCAGTATGACTCCTTCTTCAGCTTGATGGCATCCCTCACTGCCGGTGTCCACCAACGGGTTCGGGAGTTGCCACCACGACAGGCACCGACCGCCTTACGGCCAGAGCTCCGGTCAGCCGCCTCAACAATGGAGGCACGGAACATGATCCATTCGGCCTCAATGTCCCCCACCTCCCTCGGGACGTGGTTGAAGTTTTGCCGGAGGTGGGAGTTGAAGCTCCTCCTGACAGGGGATTCCGCCAGACGTTCCCAGCAGACCCTCACAATACGTTTGGGCCTACCAGGCCTGACTGGCATCCTCCCCCACCAACGAAGCCAACTCACCACCAGGTGATGATCAGTTGACAGCTCCACCCCTCTCTTCACCCGAGTGTCCAAGACATGTGGCCGCAAGTCCGATGACACGACCACAAAGTCGATCATCGAACTGCAGCCTAGGGTGTCCTGGTGCCAGGTGCACATATGGACACCCTTATGCCTGAACATGGTGTTTGTTATGGACAATCCGTGACGAGCATAAAAGTCCAATAAAACACCACTCGGGATCAGACCATTCATCCCAATCACGCCCTTCCAGGTCTCACTGTCATTGCCCATGTGAGCACTGAAGTCCCCCAGCAGAACGATGGAGTCCCCAGCAGGAGCGCTCTCTAGTCAAATGAAGGTTTATTGATCAAATAAAAATTTTTAGCTCTGTATTTCATCAGAATAAAAAGGCTTAGTTTTTTATTTCCTTATTCTGTATTTCCAGTGCATCTTGTCCCTCTGAACATATTGTACATGCACAGTCACTGGTATTATTAGTCCTCCATGTGCAAGTACTTACTGTATAAAAGTTTTTTGTTAAATTCAATTAGAGCAACCTTCTCCCATCTCCATTGGGAGGCGCTAAAACATGAGTTAAAAACCTGAGTGCGGGAAGCATCGAGCCTCGCTGATCATCCTTGGCTGCTATCTCAGAGTATCTGAGCTTCTACTTTTCAAAGGCCTCATCTGCTGCATCCTCCAGTGGCACAGGGAAGTTTAAGTACACAGACTGCCAAATGTCGAACTGAGTGCCAGGTCAGGTCTTAGGCCAGTGCTCATGAGCCCTGGCAACATTAAAGACATTTTTGGCTGAGGTTGACTTTCGCATGTGTTAACCTCAGCCTGGTCTATAATAATCCTGCAAAGCCAACTTGATGCAAAATGTTTTGGATTGTATATCTGATCAAATATCAGTGACCTAAAGCTTGGAACAATCCCTAAGATTACTGAAACTTAGTAAGGCTAAACCCACTTCTATCTGCACAGAAATGATTAACAAAAAGAGGAGATAATGTCAAGTTGAAAAGGTAAGAGGATAAATGTAGGCAACAAGAACTTTAACCTCTGCACAGGGAGCTGGAGATGAGGGAACCTTCACTGTGACTGAATAAACTATATATACATGCACATGCCACATTTTCTCCTTTTTGGTCACAGTTTAGGAGAGTTAATGTCCACTTTTACAAACATGTCAAAATAATCTGATTGAGAATACTAGGTAATCTGAATCAGAAGATAGGAATCATTTGACTTTCTAATTTGAGAAATTAAGCCTAGATTGAGACGATAATTTAGGTTTAAAATTAGCAACATCTCTTTTTTGTTACATAATTCAGTTCTAATTCAATATTACTTTTCTTGCTGTATACATGGTGAATGTCTTTGCAACACTTGAGGCAAAAACAGCTTTATCATATCTTCTTGCTCATATCTTCTTACAGTTTTCTGTGTGTGCTGCTTTGAATCTTGTGAGCACTTTTTACCAAAATGTCTCTGCATTTATGGGCTCATCTCCTTGAATACCATATTCCTTACAGCTGAATTGATTATTCCTATCAGTCTATTACAAGTTTGCATAAAAAAAAACAGCAACTGGTCTCTGCTTTCCTCTGCTCTACCCCTGTGTTCTTTCCCTTCTCTTCAGTCTGCCAGACTTTTCATGCATAACAATGAGACACCGTGTTTCTGTTCCCAGCACTAACCCCTTTCTAAAATTTATTCAGACATTTTTTTCCCTTTTCTTTGCTTCTCATTCACCAGATCCCTACACTGTATGGGTATTAAAATATGCGCACCGAGAGGGAGACAGGAAGTGAGTAGAAGAAATAAAGGGAGTGACACTAGAATGTGTGCATGCTTATGAGCCTGTGCAAGAGACAGGGAGGACGCTAGAGAGAAAGACGGAGTACAGGGAGATGGTGTATGGTTGAAGATGGGGTGTTGGAGAGGGAGGATGTACGAGTCGAGGAGGCAGAGGTAGACAGCACAGTTGAACTAAGCCCAGTCCTCCCTCGCTAGCTTGTTAATCTCCCTGGACTTGACATTTGAAAACCTCCACCCCTCTCTCCTCCTCCTCACCCTTTATTCTCTCCACCCAGCCCCCTTTACTCCCAGTGCACTGATGTGTATAAATCCAGTGCTACCACTGAATAGACTAAAGTTCTCCTTGGCTCTAAATCCCTTCTGAAACCTGGTAGGACAACTATTTCTCAGTGGTAAAATTCACCTTGAACAAATGACCCTGGCTTTACATGGAGAATTTAATATTGTAACAGGGCAAATTATGTGCAATGACATGCAGGTAATTTTTGGACATGAGCAGAGTTGCCTTCCAGCTCAGTGTCCCTGGGAATTATGCTCATGTTGCAGATTCTGCAGGAACTGGTGTGCCATTTATGTAGCAAGGCAGACAGTAAGAGCTTTTAAAGTGATTGATGAAGATGTACCTTTCTTGTCAAAGATAAAAGTTCTTTCGCACCAGAGACCATACTCCATACTCAGCTCTGCTGAGAATCCACTTTACTCCGCTGGAGATGTACAGCTTATTTCTGTTGATTTAATTTAATTTTTGTTTTGTTTATACACTTGGAATTCAAACCTCCATTCACGCATAAACTACAGGTCGTCACAGTTGTGACTCATCATTGAAGCACTGAATCATGCTAGGTGTCTTATCTTCTAAAGTACAGCTGTGAAGAACATTGATGACTGTTGTCATTCACTTCTACACCTGCATTAAGGATGGTAAATTTGTAAACACATGTTGTTCTCTCCAATTTGGCCCTCCATCAAGACTAAAATGGTGTTTTCCTCTCTCTGAAACTGAATGTTTCCATAGCTGTGTTTCAAATGTATATATCTGAAAATGGCAGCTTGTAAGATGTATGGTGAAAACTGGAGACTCAGTCTTAAGGTGGAATTATGCTTCTGCATACTGCATGGAAGCAAATGTATGTGGGTTAAGTTTGGATACATTGTGAGTGTGTATTTACTGTATTTCTAAGTTCAGTAAAATTGTCAAATCATGTTTTGCCTCTTTGTCTTTTCTCTCACAACCTGCAAACAATATAGAGCAGGAATACTGCAACTAGGATCAACAGAACAGTAATTTTGTACACAACTGCATTTTTTTGTTTCCCTGGACAGTGTTTCCTATTTAAGTAATGGGCAATAATAAAAACAGGGAATTCTAAATTAACCATTTTATGTAGAGAAATACCCACTTCATTTGACTCAGACTGCTGAAGCCCAGTGTAAAATTTCACATAAACTCTATTATGTATTTGAACAGAGTGAAGACTGTGGATTTTTGGCCCCATCACTTACATTGACACTTACAGCCTGTTTTAATTTAATGGCAAGTATGATCACTGCAAGCAAAGTCAATACGGGCACCTGGCTATTATTTTAAGGGGAAAAAAGTGTGAATGTATCCTTTAAGATTTTATGATAACATTTTATAGGTTTGTCTAGGCCTCAATATAATAAAACATTTTTATATGTCTGTGTGGAAGACAATATTGGTTGTCTGTGCCAATATAAATATAATACTGGTATACAAAATTGAAAATGTGAACTTTGTGGAGAACTCGCCCCCCTCCTCACATGTAATGCATTTTCAGATATGCCATAAGTCATCTGTGAAGGAAAAAGCAAGAAAGGTTTGTGTGTGAATAGAATTTAAAGAATCGCTGATCAGAATTCTGCTGTAGATTCAGTACGCTCAAAGCCGTGATGTGTTATAAGAAGTGGCAGTCAGACCAAATTGATTCCACTGGGTGTTTCTGCAGCAGGTGTGTGTGTGCGTGGGGGTGTGTGTTTGTGAGTGATTTCACTATTTGATCTTCAACTTGCAATGACCTGGTTACACAAGCGGTATAATGACAACCATGGACATAGCAGGGTCTGATTGAATGGACAGTGCACACTAATAGCAGTCACGTCTCCACGCTCACTGACAATGTCACAGCATTCACAGCTGCCAGAAACAAGGCCAGATACACCAGGTGAAGGACTCTGGATTTAACTGTTATTGAGGAGTCAATCATATCATTTTATCATTGGAGTTCAAGAAAAGGATTTCAAATGACAGTAACACTGCTCATACTACAGATACTGGAGGTTTGGCATTTGTCTGTAACAAACTTAACATTCCTCCTCTTTCAGATTTAACAGTTTTTGTGTAACATCGAGCAGCAAAAAAGAAGAATGCTTGCACTCTATGTGCCTCCCTCTGTGTGCTCCATATCTAAGGGAGCTGGATGCCAGCTGTCAATCACTCACATAACTGGCTTTACCATAAACACACAAACAGGACCACCAAGGAGCAAATCAGTGTGTGTGTGGGAGAGAAATCAGTTGTTATCCATCCCGCTGAAGTCACTGGCCCTCACCCGGAGCCATCCATCACTACACAGAGAAAGTTAGACATAAAGCCAAACATAGAAGGAGAGTAAGTCAAGGGCTGCTAAATAGTTGGACAGTAGTAGGCAGTAAAATAGTCAGAGAGTACAAGAGTGACACGAAGCCAAACAGTGAGAGTGAAGCCACTCAATGGTTGTGCAAAGGAAGTCGGTAAAAGAGAAGACTCACACAGACGCACACAGACACAAAACAGGTTTCTTACACTACTCTTTTTACTTTGTACTGCACGTGTTTCATTCAAAGGACTCCTGTTAGTGGCTGCACATCAGGGATGTTTGTTTCATAATAAAAAAGTCAAATATGTGGATTCCATCCAAGGTCAAGATCATTTGTGTACTACAATCCAGCTGGTGTCTTCAAGAACAAAATGTGAAGCTGTAAATGAGCAAAAACTCGCTGTCAACAACATAACTGGCTAACAATTTCTACAAAAAACCTATCCCTGTCCACTTCCCCACATTCTCTCCGCTTGAGAGAATGTGTTAAGAAAGACAACAAAGTTTTTATCCTTCAAAAAAAGAAAACTAGTTAAGATCACCTACAATTTCCTAAATTAACAGGAAATATGATAACTAACTTTCTGCTAGTAATAATGATTGACCACAGCTGGTGCATTCTCTGTGTCAACATACAGTACAAAGAGCTTAGTGCAAAGGTGACGAAGAAGTCATTTCTAGACTGCACTAACTACAGATAACTAGATCATCAGTTCAAACCATTGTACATAAGTTAAGTTAACAGGTGGTGTAGACACTTTTCCAAGATCTGGAAGAAGACACCAAACCTCATCGTCAGGTAAAAAGTAATTAATTTGGATGGTCAGCAACAACCCAGGAACCACCACAGCACATGCCTGCCATGAACTGGAAGCTGCTGGAACACCAGTCTCACTGTCTACAGTCAAGCGAGTTTTACATAGCTATGGATTGAAAGGCTGCAATCCAAGAAAGAAGCCCCTTCTCCAAAATCGACCCCTTCTAGCTCAACTAAAGATTGTAGCTGACCATTTGGAAAAATAAGAAGTCTTCTGGAGTAAAGATGAGACTTAGATTGAGTTGTTTGGCCACAATGACAGAGATATGTTTGAACAAGTAAAGGTGAGGTACTTAACTCCAAGAACACTGTACCAGCTATTAAGCATGGTGGTGGTAGCATCATGCTTGGGGTTGTTTTGCTGCCAATGAACCTGGTGCACTGCATAAAGTGGATGGAATAATGCAGGAGAGTTGTCTCTGAATTCCTCAGCATAACCTCACAGGACTCGAACACACACATTAAACATGGTTGTGGAATGGATGAAACAAGCTTTACAAATGGCCTTCCTGACTTGAATCCTCTCAAAAATTTGTAGACTGTGCTTAAAAGTCAGCCCAATATTGCCATGATGTTCATGTCCACGATGAGTGTATGTAAACTTCAACCACATAAAAATGAAAACATAATAAAAAACTTGACTAAAAATAAATCCTTGTATTATATTTTGTGTACAGAAAAAGGTCTTCTTTTTGTTTTTGCACACTTGGTGGCCTGTTTGTGCGAGGAGGAAAAAAGTTAACATACTGAAAGCTGAGACACATTTTCTCAAACAGAATCTATAAAACTTCATACTGTCATTCACTCCAAATATATAAGCTGCGGTGAAATAGTTTTATCTCAATCATATCTTCACCTTGCAATGATTTTTAGTCCTACTGAGTTCTTTCCACGGTTTGCACAACAGTTCTCAAACAGTGATTAAGAATGATTGAAAATCAGCTTTTATACATGTTAACAGCATGTGACAAAATGTGTGTTACATAATATATAGAAACAAAATATTCCTCAAAGATTAACTGAATCCTGCTGGTGTTATATTTCACATGACTGAGGGATTTACTTCACCTATCAGCTACTGATGGAACTCATGTTTGTGAACCAGACTAACCCAAGGTTTGAGTATTGTCTAAAACTGCTGACTAAAGAGAATCACAAAGCTGAGGGACAGAGACACATTGTGTTTTCACACAAAAAATACCAACTTCTGATTTGATTTTCCCATTGACATCCATGCAATTCTGGCATTTTACCTTTAGCAGTGGCTTGTCTGACATTTTCTCGCAGTCACTGGCTGCAGCAAGAAAGATGAATGCTAATCATTTCTACTCTTTGCTGGAATAGTCTGTGTCTTACAATACTGACACAAAAATTGTTTTAATGGGAGAAAGGAGTATAAAAATGGCTGATTCATTCCAACACCCACATGTTTTTTGTCTTTTGATATTTAACAAAGCATTTTTGAGGCTCTGGGTTTTTCTACAGAGGAGTGCTCTCATGATTTTACATTGGCCTGTCATCTGATCAGCGGCCTGTAGCGGACTTATGTGCCCAATTTTGCCATTTTTATTTTATACACTTATTTGTGTGTTTGTCAGAGGGTGTATGTGACTGCTTATGAGGATCTATATGGCAGCTTCATAACTCAACCAATTCCACAGTGGGTGGTTGTGTTATGCTATTGTGTTACAAACATGACAAATCGCTAACTCGCTGCTCACTAATTGTCCCTTGAGCCTGGAATACAAGTGCTTGTTGTGAGCTAATTGTCACCCAAAGGGAATGCACAATCCACTGAAGTGAGCTGAAACAATATGCACATGGCTGAAAGGCTGTTATTAAAAGTAAATCCGTAATAGATAACCGATTACCTAAATAAACGGTAATCCACCAGGGATCCAAAAGATTCTTCAAAGCTGTTAACATAATGTTGTCCACTTGGATGTACCGACCCTCAAAAATTCATTGAAGTTGAGGTCAACTCACTTAATTTGCACTCTCATTTGAGTCATCTAAAGTGGCAATTAACTGCTGCCTACTGGGAGCTGCCTTATTGGAAGTAGGAACAGTTGACTTAAATACTTTGTGAAAACAGAAACAACTTGTCCTTAATATAACTCTCAAAATGCTGGGTATACACATAAATCTGCATACATTTTTGTTCACATTTTAAGTACAAATTGCATTTAACTGTCATAATTCAGTGTTTATAAATGCTCGTGGAAAATACTATGAAACAGATGTAGCTGTTTACAATCTGAGCAATGCCAATCGTTTCTTCTTCTTTAAGATTATAGCTAATATGTACTCTAACACATGAACAAACCAAGTGCAACGAGTCTTTTCTATGAGACCTTTCCCATCTTTTCTTCTGTCTCGTTGCTGACTTGAATCCTCCTTTTCTTCAAAAACATTCACATATTAAATTTTAATCTTCCAATCTTTTCCCTGGAAGCAAGTGTGATGAGTCGCAACGATAACATTCCTCTACTGAATTATACATATGTTGTTGTTGTTTTTTTTTGAAGTGGGTAACTAGTTGGAAAAGACAATATCACATATTAACATACTCATTCAGGATTAGGATCAGAAGCAACATTGAATGTTGACCAGCTGGTCGACTGCTGCTGGTAACTGTCAATCAAATCTGATTAAACCCTTCATAAATGTGTGCAGGGTGTAGTTACACGAGAGATTTAAATCACATCACATAGATTTGATCTGATAGCACAAAATGGTCCACTGTCTAGTGAATACAACACAAGAGATATCAAGCTGCAGAGGACTTTGTGTCACCTTCCTCACCTGCTTTGTTAGATTAGGATGAGGAGCATAAGTGTTCCATTAATAAATTACACCTCATTCTTTGGAGACATAATCAAAGTGATTAGTCTGGTGAAATCCAAACACACAACCTTTAAGATACTGCTACACTGGCAACCTACAAACTAACAGTTAAGTCCTGCTGTTTTGTGACAGACAGGATTGGTAAGTCATTCTAAATTTACCTCTGGGTTCTAGATAAGTTATCAAAAATATTTTAATGAATGAATGAATTAAGAAAGAGATTGAAGACAAGCTATATGAATTCTCTAAATTAAGTTGCAGACATTCCTGAAATATTGCCTTGACGAGAATGGGACACGCAGACAGACAACCCAAAAATGCGTCTGGTCACATCTGTCACCCGCTCAGAGGCATAAAAAGACTTACATGAATAAGTAACTCAGGGACCTGATGATTTAAACTTGGGAGGTGCTTTATTCTGTCATGCCAAGTATGCTGTGCAAGAAAAACTATATTAAAGGGACATGTGCTACACTTCCTCGTAAGTTCTCTAAAATGAAGTCATGGAAGTAAAAATGGATAAAGCACTGATTTACTTTATTACTAAATTCAGTGGGAGCAATGTTTTAATACTGAAGACTGAAATAAGAGACACATATTTAGAGTTGGTCACTCTGTGGTCTAAGATAAATGCATATTCTTTGTTGAGTTACTGTCCTTATTTTTGTCTTTTAGCAGCAGTTTAGTCTCCTCTGCCATAAATATTATACTCTCTAGCTAGACTGGGAAAATGTGCGTAAGGTAAGTGAACAATTACCATTTAAGTACCTTTGAGCACAAGAACGCACCAGTGAAGTTCCTTAGTGGCCAGTAGAAGAAAGCTGTGGTTGAGGGCAGGGAATTGCAAGTTTAACCAGTGTCTGGAAAATAAACATTTTTGTAGAGAAGAAAGGGCAGAAATGTAATATAAACTAAGTGCTGATGAAACGACTACGCAAAAAGAGCCAGACAAAGACAAAAGCAGCGGAGTAAAGTAGAAAAGCAAAGCAGCTCTGATTGGACATTAATAGCAAGAGGGATAAGAGTGTCTGTGTTTACTCATTCATTTCCTTTATCACCCTCTCACACAGACACGCATATGCAGGCACGGCCCACCCAGTCGTCATTGAGGGGTGGGAGATAATGACAGAAGATGGATGAAGAGAGGGGTCCTGCTGAGAGAGAAGATGCAGAAAAAACAGGTTGAGAGTGTGTTTGTATCTTATTTGGCCTGTGCTCAGCAGGGGGTTATGACTAAAGAAAACAGAAGTGGTTTTCACACATTAGCCGGCAACATACAACACACACACACACACACACAGAAAACACAGGAGGCTTTCACACGTTAACCAGCCTAGTGGAAAACCAAACCAAGTCCTGATTTAAATGGGCATTCTGTCATGTGAAAAAAAAGGAGAAGTAGAGAAAAAAAAGCTTACTGTCAAGATAAAAATGTAGTCAAGTATTTGCAATCCCCTAAAGAGACTCCAATAACGTGTAAAACAAAGTTGTTTGAGGGCAACACA
This sequence comes from Sandelia bainsii, assembly GCA_032362345.1. Taxonomy (NCBI): domain Eukaryota; kingdom Metazoa; phylum Chordata; class Actinopteri; order Anabantiformes; family Anabantidae; genus Sandelia; species Sandelia bainsii. The sequence goes on along the minus strand of JAUMHL010000008.1, from coordinate 6,336,690 downwards.
GTGGTTTAGTAGTTAGCACTGTCGCCTCACAGCAAGAATGAAGAATTTATCTGGCCTCTGCCCACCATCCAAAGAGATTGGGTTAAGGTTAGGTTAGGTTAATTAATGACTCTAAATAGGTGTGAATGTGAGTGTGAATGTTTATCTGTCTCTATACGTCAACTATCTGATTGACTGGCGACCTGTCAGGGTGTACCCCGCCTCTCACACAATGACAGCTGGGACAGACTCCAGCACTCCTGCGTCCCTTGGATGATGAATGGATGGATGGAAGTTGTTTGAATCTACTGTATCTCTGCTATAATAACAGCATCCATTTGAGTGTAATAATTACAATTACATCTTGTAAAACAGAATGATGTGTGCACAGTTAATTACAGCTGATAAAATCTTTAATTACCTTCATTGTTTTTAAAAAAAGATCTGAAATCTAAACATCAACAAAATGACATACCCCCCACTGACTGCCAAAACACACCTTTCACCCTCAGATTGATTGAGTGACAGCTTGATTCAAGACCTGTGGGCGTGTGACAGTTGAAAGGTCTGCTGGGTTTCAAAGCTGGCTCACTAGTGTTGGCAATTGCTGTAAGTTTTGAATTTACCTCCTTGTTATTTATTGATGAAGACAGGAAATCTTCCTTGAAGCGGAGAGTGTATTGGTCTTAGCTTGAACCTCTTTCTTTCTCTCAAGGCTATTTGTGATAGCGAGATTCATAAATACTGACTTGCACTTATCCCGAATGATCTACCGAGTCAGCTGAATGCCTGAAAAGCAAATTTGCTTACCATCAGAAGGCACAATCTTAGTCAGTTTAGAGAGATTATGCTGCACTGATGCCCTCAATGCAGTTTTAACACCACTGGAGGGTGACAGGGCAATGTGCAAAACTACAAAATCTGCTATCATTTCAAAATGTAATGCAGTTTATGTATATTTGAATGACTCACTAATTCTGATGCATTGTGGCATTTCACTGTTGCGCCCCACCTAAGATGACATTTGCCACATGTACCCTGTGGTGTTTTTATCACCCCACCATGGGGTGTGTGTCATGCAACATGACTGCCTCAGCCAGAATCAATTCAGGCTTTTTGTTAGTGTAGTGGAGGTCTGTAATGAGTAGTGGCAGCATGGCATGAATGTTTAGTCTACAAGAAGAAATAGTAGCACAACATCAAGGTCAATTCTAAAAATCTGGTATGAGTCTTTATCATAGCTTCTCTCTTTGTAAACTTTCCACCTCAGCAACACACAAAAACCTTTTTTCATGGCACAAATGAAGTGTCATGATGGGTTAAATTAAATGTTACATTTAATTAAGAGATAAAAATCATTGATACTGATGTTGACTTCCACACTACTGGGAAAAGTTTGTCTCCAAGGACACGAGAAGTATGAGCAGGAATCAGTTGTTGGCAATTTAGAAAACATTTACATCTAGTTTAGTGAATTTTTTTATCCCCATTTACCTACACTAGAAAAATGTTAGATCCCCACAGAAAGCTGTTCTCCTTAATATAAGTTAACCTTTGTTAAAATAATGAAACTACTGAAGAGCTTAAACGAAACAGCTTGCATGGGGTTTTAAGACTGAAATACTTTAGTTCCCAATTGAATGTGACTACAAAATGCAAATAGGCCAATTTCTCAAGTACAATAGAAAGAAAACATTTAGGATATCTTGAAGAAAAGTGTGGTTTTAGTAAGAAAAAAAAAGTAATCATTAGGAATTTTTTGCAAAGACTTCTGAAAATGTTTCCGACCCATTCTTTCACTGCAGCGTGTAGCAGCAAGCCACTGTCAATATCTTCTAATGAATGAATGAATTGAAGTAGAAAGTGGTAAAGGCCATGCTGTGTCTGGGTATGTGAGATGGGGAGACCAGGAAAAAAAGCTAAAGACAGCGAGACAGAGAGTGAGAGACAGAATGAGACAAGGAGAGAATGTGTGATTAAGACAAAGGGAAAGAGAGTTGCCATGCACAGAATACTTACACGGTGAAATCCAGTAGTCAATATTTTGTCAGAAGCCTAATCTCCCATGTCTTGTGAGTGTGTGAGAATTCAATTTTGTATAATGTGGCGTGCTTTGCTTGCTGTGTGTGTATGGGGAGGGTGTTATTACATATGTATGCCTTCTCTCGCCTTGTTATAAGTCAGCTTTAACAGTTTTACATTCCTGAAGGAAATTATCTTCCTACATGTGTACCATTATATCATTTTGTATAATTATGCCCCCAAAGTTGTGCATTATTTGGTAAGTGTTTCCACTGTAAAATAGTGATTTGAGCAAGTGTGAGTAAGTTACATACATAAGTAAATTATTGAGTTGTTACCCACTGCTTTAACCAGAAAGTACTGGCCTAGTTCCCATCACAGTGTAACCAGCCATAACAGACTGCAAGAGATAAGGAGAAAAAGGGAGGAAAGAAAAACAGCTAAAAAAGTGATTGAAATGGAAAGATCGGGGGCAAGAGCAAGAAACAAATACAAATAGTGTTAAACACATCTAGAATAGGTGCAGGTGCAGATTTTTGTGCTTAATAGCCAAGCTGACTTCACTATTTTTTAAGTTGGGTGTCAGTTCTAATTTTAAGGTTTTTGGTTCTAGTAATATGTTTGATTAGACATGATGGGGCCTGACAACATGACAATATGTCCACATCTGGTTGATTAAAGCTACTCTGAGGAACAATAACATAGCAAATTAAGTTTTGCAAAATTAAAAAAACAAACACAGTTCATGTTCATGTTACAGCTGGACAGTTGGGGGTGTAACAATTCTCCAAATTCACAGTTTGGTTCAAACATTGATTTTTGAGTCACAGTTTGGCTCATACCTCTATACCGTCTCTGAAAGCCTTGCACACAACACACCAGGGCGGCAGCTCAAATTACACTTCTACATAGACACAGTCAGTGCCTTGACTTGCACTCAATCAGCTTTCTCAAGTAACCTGATTTCTTAACTGTCATGTAAACGGGAAACCTGGTTACCGTAATCGGGATAGGGGACTAGCAAAACCTGATTTCGCCAGCAAGATTTCTGGAGAACTCTGATTACTCTGCCACGTATACGTGTAACTGGGTTTCTAATTGTCCTTTTACAAGAGTGCATGTGCAGGAAACAGGCTACCGGTTTTTAAATCAAGTTCGCACAAAATAAAGTGCACTGTAGATGTCTAAATATGTCACTTTTCACGGTGTGTTTCTATAGTTCAGACAGTTTGCGCTGTAAACAGGAGCGCTGTGACTGTTCTCTATATTAACTATAAGCTTCCAAAATAAGCCAAAGATAGAGGAGAAATCTGATTACTCATCTGCTGCATGTATAAATGAAACAATAATCAAGAAATAGGCATCAAATTTACTTCTCGGGCACAGTCCATGCAAACACAAATGTTTGGGCTGCATGCAAGTGGGCGGAACCATGAATCTAGTTTACATGTGCAGACTTGAGTGGTGACAGAATTTATGTCATGGATCCCCTAGTGGACACGTGGAGGTGGAATGCATGAATTGGCCTTAAGGGGGAAGCCCTCACAGGTCGGCCTGTAGTTCGCCTTGCTACTCAGTAGAGCAACAGCACTGTGGTGTGGCACAGGTATCTCCTGCTATGTGGCTTGAATGCAGACACATATAATCAGCACAGCACACTAAAGGAGTGTTTACGTAAAAAAATACTGAGGCCAAACTTATATCTGACTAGTTGAAAGTCACATCGTTTAAGTTTTGAATGAAGTCTTCATGGGATAACACCAACTATCGTTATTGTGTATTGGGTCTAGCCACTAAAGCTTTCTTTTTCTCTCTCTGGCTCTATCCCTTGCATTCTTTCTCAAGTGTATCAGTTGAAAGCCTATTTTCCCCTGTCCCTCCACTGCTGCAGACACTGATATATAAAGTGTTCGCTGCACAGAGTTAGGGCTCTGATTAAATGAGTCTAGAGTGTAGGAGGCGAGCTAATGTTTTGCGTTGTCTGGCTGATTAAAGCATAGCAAACAAGTGATTGCTATGCAGCTCTGCTCCTCACTGGTAACTCATACACAAGGCTGCTCTCTGTTCTCCCCTCCACATCTCTTCATCTCCAGATCTTTCTTTAATTCTCCATGTTTTCCCCTTTGCCTTCACTAATTCTTACAATCTCTCTTTCTCTTTGTCACTCTGATTTGCTCCATTTCAATCCTTCCGTCGTTGCAGGAATTAGCTCAAACCTTTTCTTTTATCAGGATAGGGTCCAACCTTCCACTGAACCTGATTATGAGTAAGGCCATAGAACATGGATAGATGGATCTCTATTCTTCTAGTCTCTTGTTTACTGCGCCCTGGCGTGATGTCTCACTTGTTTTGGCATCCTCTGTTTCTCTGTCTATCCATGCCATTCTGTGTCCCAGCTCCCTCAATATCCCCCCACTCACTTACCGTGCTGACATCCCAAATTCAATTATAGCACGCTGTGTGATAATCCCAGGCCAGCGATTGGTCACTGCAGCTCTCTATTAAGTGGGCACAGCAGGAAGGACAGGAGAGGAAAGAGAGATAACACAAAGAAAGAGAAAGGTAAAAAGCGAAATATGACAAAGATGGAATTACAGAAAGACATGGAGAAAGAGAAGGTTAAGATTGAAGTAACTTAAGAGGTTAAAGGAATAAAAGAAATGTGCGCTCCAGTCTTTTTATCCCCTTAAAGCCCCTGTATCCTTCAGGCTCAAGCTAAAACAAACAACCTTGCCCTTAAAAGCCCAGTCCATAATCCCTGTGTAATCACTGAGGCAGCCTCACCACACATAACCAAAACACGAGAATGAAGACAGAAATATATGTGTGTGTTTTTAATGAATTGGCTGGATTCCACATGAAAGAGTGAAACTCGTACCAGGATATTATGCTGAACATTAGACCAAAATGTAATTTGAAGGCAGCAATGGGTTTGTTTCTATCTGCAGTGTTTAGAAACATCTAAGGAGAACCGATCTGGAAAAAAAACACGACTAGTTAAGAGAATTTTATAAGATCTAATTTTTTGCTCTTACAGATAAAACAATAGAGAATGAAGTAAAGGATTATTTGAGGTCACTCTGTGAACTGAGACTGTGTCTTTAGTATCTCCCCCAGGAGTTAGCCACCTTTTACATGAGATAACACTGACCTACCAGGTTTTTATCAACAACACAAACTGTGAAAATAACACCTTTTCGGGTATCCAGAGAACAGACAGTTTTCTCACCTTATGTCCTATGGGCTTTATATAGAGCACAAACAGGCCAGTGAATTGTGAGCATGAAGGCAATGTAATACCCAGATGCTGCTGAGAACTGAGAAGAGAGTATAAGTACTACAAAGAGCAATTTCCTAGTAACGTCATTTTATAAAACTGCAACTGGAAGGTTTAATCCAAATTTCTTATTCAATAAAGAATTAAAGAAAAACCTCTTCACTTCATACCTTTCGTATTATTTTTATGCCATCAAGCATTTTGTGTGTGACAGTGTTATCGATTGCACATATGATGAAATGATCATCTCCCAGTGAAACTCAAGTTGCACAAATACCATTTTTTTAAAAGTCACTCAGCAGCCTATTCCCCTGCACATTAATCTTCTTTGCTAGTGGCTTTCATGCAAATAAAATAAAAATTAAAATTAAAATGTAATTTCTACCCAGAACAAAAATTAGACATGACAAAAGCGAGTTAGTGGCATGTCCTTTAATTCCCCACTCTTGGGAGAGAGATTGTGCTCGGGACGTAAGGCAGGTAGGGTTTTCAACTAGCAAGTTAAATAGCAAACATAAATCCACGACTTGGTGACAATATTGAACATATGGCCAATCTATCAATTGGAAATTTCCCCATTCTATATAAAAGTGCAAACAACTGTTTAATCATTAACATGATACGCACAAAACAGATCTGCTTAACAAAAGTAAGATCACATTTTTAAGCTATAATAACTAAAATAGATGCATTTTTAGTAGATTTATAAGGACTATTTTGTTTATTTATTTTAACCATTTACAGCACCAGAATGTAAATATCACTTAAGTCTAATTATTATTAAGATGGCAACAACCAATTAGGGGCTTAAACATCCTTAGTCATGACTAAATCATCCTAATACACAGGCACACGTGTGCCTGTGAGGTGTGAGGAGTGAGGACACTCGCATATTGCACTCCATAGCCCCTTATCCTGACCAACACCATCACAACTAAATGTCTAACCCCCAGCTTTACCCTAACTCTAATCTAAATGTAATTCTAAGAACCAAGTGTTAAGCCTGCAGTGTTAAGTAAAACAGAACTACGTAAATACACATGAACTATAATTCTGTTTAAATACTAATGCACCCTCATATAAACACAGTTGTGAAACACACACACATACATATTCATTTCTTTGCAGCGAAATTAGCAATTAGCACTGTCAGCTCTTTATTTATGCAGTTAGCATGTTGTGGTGTTTTTCCACAGTGGGACAGTATCTACATTATTGTGGTTACACTCTAAAACACTGTTTTTGTGCCCAAAACAACAAGCATCCACACGCTCTTCCCGGTTGCGCTCCGTGCATGGCTTATAATAAGCAGTCTCCAAGAATTTTGGAGTCACAGACAATAAGAGAACAGTAAGAGGGAACAAGCAAATGAGCAGTCAAAGCAGAGAAAGAAAGATGTGGTTACAGATTTACCAAATTTTATGTAAACAATGTCTAAGGTTAGGTAAATCTGCGACTCTTAAATGCCTAAATGTGCCTTTATAAACTGTGATGAACTGGACTAGTCAAATGCCATCTCTAACACTCCATCCCTGCATCCATGCAGTGTTGCCTTCATGCCTGCTGTTGCCTTCAATAGGACTTATTAACTGAGCAATGACATCAACGAGGTTAGGAGGGGAAATGGCTCTCACATTCCTTTGCTTCCTGTCCACGTCTTATTTTGCAAGCGTTTACAATCTTTCTTCATTTTTGAATAAATTTTAGTTTCTCTTTCTTTTGTTTTCAATTGCTGCCCCCACTTGTGTCTATATATGTCCTGGTGTCCTTGTGTGGGTGTCGTGGTTGTACATTTCCTTGCTGTTTGGGGTTTGTGGGTCAGCATGTGTAACAGCAGACTCATCTTTCAACTCCAGACCTCTAAGAACTGCTGCCTCAGCTGAATGGTTACAATATGAGGCTGCAGACTCTCCGCCACTCACAGTATTACAGAACTTAACTCCAATGTGCAATATTTCAGATGCTCTTCATGATGCGCATTAATGTAAATGCCATGCATGCTGGATTGCTTAAAGCTCTAAGGACACTCTTGTTGTCAATAGGCTGTGGTTTACATTTCAGAGTGAGTAAATCTTAGGAGAAACACAATCTCTTCTTTTAAATGATTTCTCTGTTTTCTCTTCTTTCCCCCCTTTATCCCTGGATTGAAAATATGCTGACTAACCATATGCTAAATAGAGTTATTTTACACAGTGCCTGCCACGGTCCGTGGCTCCATTATGGAAATCAAAGACAAAGGGGACACTCAAGAAAATCAGCCCCAGAGGCATCTAAAGCATGTCTTTTTCAACATAATGTCTGTGTTTAATTTTCAGTTAACCCATGAAATAACAGCTGGAGTGGAGCAAGCCAGCCAGGAAAAGAATAAACGAGTGACTGTCCAAGCCGCAGTGAACACAACGTTAAAACACTATGAGAAACGCAGGACATGAAGATGTGTGTGGAGCAAATGGTGCTGATTGGATGATTTTGATCAAAATGGAGAGGCTTGATAGATGGGAATCAGAAAATAAGGTCTTCTCACGAATCACAGACACATGCCAGACACATGCCCTCAGAGGAAATCTCACATTAGCTAGCTTTATACTCCTGTCTCGAACAGAGTGAATTTTCAGCTCACTTGACTGCTCACACTCCGAGACCACTGACAAAATGATTAAGCTTACTGCATCAAACAAGCTGCCTGTTTTTTGTCTTAACAACAAAAACAATTATACTGTTTTGTACCTGCTTTTTACATAAGGAGGGAAACATACCTTTATATTGACCTAGTTTTGACGCCAGACTGACTGTCTAGTGCAGTCTAATCAAAGTGATTTCTCCCCAGTGACCCCAGTTACTTAAACTTGTTTCCCTTTACAATCGAGTCCAACCCCAAACTGATCCAAGTTAAAGCTGCTCAGATGACATTAGAACTAAGTAATAACATACTGAAGGGAGTGCTTGGCACTGTTGTGAGTCCTGTTAGTATTGCTTACATTTGATTTGTTGTTAGTTACTGTAGTTAAGCTTTATTTAATCAAGAAATCTTCAGAACAAGAACTCTTTTGCAAGAGACATCTGAGAACAAAGAACAAAATAAAGTACCTATATACAAAATAAGAGATTAACAATACACTTTATTTAACCAATCAATCATCAAATCCAGCCAATCACCGATTTACCTCAGTGGGCTTTAGAACCCTGCATCCTTAGACCCTCAAATCAGACGAGAAGAAACTCCTCAAAAAGAACAGAAAAAATAATGGAAGAAATCTCAGGAAGAGCAACGGACGAGGGATCTCTCTTCCAGGACGTACAGACGACAAATAACTACATAGCAGAGCAACTCAGTAGATTGAATTATGGACTATCAGAATGACATGATATTTAATACAATGTTATGTAAGAAATATGACAGAAACGCATAAGCTTTATGGTGGTGTGGATGTACTGTATGTTTTCTTATACAGCACTGAGAAAGGTGAGTGTGAAAACACATAAAGCTTAAAAAAACAAAACAAGAAACTGTTCTGTCTTTGAAGAGAAAAAAAGATCCTTGATGAACCAGAAGTCACTCCGTCAGCGTGCATTAAGAATTTTAAGTATATGCAAAGATTAATTTATTGAAACTAATTTTAAACTATCTGCATACCAGATAGCCTGAAATGAAAAGACTGCAGAAAGGGTTGCAGTTGTTTACATGTTCATTCATTATGGGCAAAAATACCCTCTAATTACATTTGACAACCTGCCCTTTATCTTAATCTAATTATGTCATTTTGCATCCAAAGTAATAAAGGCCTGCTGAATGTCATAATGAAAATGCGTATTATCATCTACTGCTCCCTATTGAATGAAAGCCCCTGCTGTCCCTCTTGCAAATGAGCACTATATCAGAGCTTTTCAAACCTCTGCCATTAAGGGCAAAATGCAAACAGAAGTGTACAAAAGAGAGTGCTTTGAGCGGTGAGCCATTTGGAAATCTGCTGCGTTTGGAAATACAGTTCTTGAAATTTTTTTGTTGCAGCACACAAGTAAGCTATAGACTGGGCAAAAGAAAGATTTCTATGCAACGATATGATTCGTGTGTGACATATTGTAAGCAAATAAGTCTGCAAACCCCTTGGTATGCTGGCTTTAGGCTACTTTCATAAACGCATATGAAGAAAACTATAGTTTAGCTTCTAGTTTTTGTGATGCATGAGGCCAAAAAGAGACTGTAGCTGCCCTCCTGCTGTATGAAACACAGATTTGTTTCATTTTGACAACCTTCTTGGCCTCAGTGGGAAAGTGTTGTTGGGCAGCTGCACATGTATGATAATGTGAATGGACTGGGAGTTGAGCCTTTGCACCTGTGGCTCATGGACGACCAAATGATCCACAGTGATTTTTTTCTTTTTTCTTTTTTACATTCAGCATCATGTGAGAAAGTTAAAATATGGCAAATTCTCTTTCTGTAAAAGTGTGTTTGGAGGACTTTTAAAGGACATTTTTTCTTTATTATTATTATTTTTACATTTCAATTTTCAATTTACCAGAACCTCCAGAGAAAAGAAATATCACAAAGACAATGTAGTAAAATGGTCATTTGAATTATACTAAAACAGACTCATGCAGTAAGCAGCTAATTGTACTCCTGTTATCCTCTTCACTTTCTATTGCTGCTCTGTTGCTATGTGTGGTGAACACTGCCTTGTGGCTGCCGCCAACAACAGCCTTTGCATGTGTAGGGGCAAATTACAGACGACAGTCACTTTAATCTGATCTGCACATTTGGATAAAATCGGGGGTGAAAATACTTCATGAGCATTAAGTGTTTTGTTGAAAATCACTGTAATGCCCTAAAAAATTGTGTCAATCTGCCTTCCAGGAAACAAAGACTAGATGCATGCTTCATCCACATAGCTTTTCAGAGTGTTTCATCAGAACATGAATGCAATCTTCTTAGTTTGCACGGCAGTGTCATCAGGGTTCAACATTATAACATGACAGCAGGCTTTAAGGTATTAATGGCCAACCCTGTGTACAAGAAAATAGCCTACATCTATGACATCAACAAATTTCAAACAGCAAAAAATTGATCAAATAATAATTAAAACAATATAACCGCTACACTTCTGCAAATATACATTTACATGAGTGAGGTAAGACATGAATAAAAAAGTGCACTGTAGACTTCTGCAGTAGAGAAGCAGAGTCATAAACAAATCTGCTTTACCTGACTCAAATAAAGAGTTTTCTCCTGGTTTTTAATTGGCCGGGAGACGTTTAAAATAAAACTTTTATTCAGCCAATCTCCACCCAGAAAAAAGGGCCTTCCACTGCCACCCCTGACCTCGCACCCCCTTCCTCTACTTTCATTGGCTGTCTTTTAGATTCTAAGTCTGCTCCAGGCAGTGGTTGGCTGCTGCTCTCAGCCAATGAGGAATGAGCAACTGTTGCATTATTTTCCCCATCCTGCAGGACTGCTGCTGCTGCAGCCCCTCAGTCTTGAATGTGCAGTGTGATAATTAAAGTAAAATAATTACATCAAAACACCTATACATAATAAACCAGACATCCTATTCAGCACAAAGGATTTTAACAAACACTATCAGAAACGTTTTTGCAATTTTAATTGAATGTATTTTTCACTGTAGCCAGATCAGTGGAAGTCAAACGTGCCTGTTATTTCACAGATTTTATTCCACTTGATTGTATTTGCCTCCTATGATGCCACATCGTATTCCCACAGTGCCATGACAAGCTATTAAACGACATCTTAATAAAAATATATTATAGCAAGGCCTTATAAAGAGAGATGAGAAAGCGAGAGAAGAGAGGGTTCCTCTAGTTTCCAACGCCCTCCATCGGCAGCGACACATCTCTCTCTCTCTCTCCCCTCCTCTCCCTCTCCCACACTCTCCCTCTCATTGCTGCTGCTGCTGCGCGCCCGCTCAGTTCCCCTCACATCGCTTCTGAGGCTCTTGGAGGGAGGACGGATAAACGGGGCTGACGGTACCGGATTTGACACCCGAAGGAGGGAGGGATGCTACGGTGATTTCCCACTTTTCTCTCCCGACACCCACCTCCACCACCACCACCACTCCTCTTCATCACCTTAATCTCGGAACCTTACCAAGACGCACTACTCCTCCTATCATCTTCATTCGTCTATGAACGCGCTTGGCTGGTTTGGTATATTTGCCTGTGCGCTCCAGCGGATAACAAAACTAGGAGAACGAACATTTTGGGTCTGAGATTCTTACTCCGTTTTCTCCAAGAGCAGACAAACAGAAAAAAACTGGGGTTTTAATCAGTGGATGTGTTGGACATCAGATTAAAGAAGCAATACTACTTGAGAGAAGTGACCGTTTTCCGCTGGCTTGTATGTATTTGGGAGATTTCCTTGGAGAGACGGGCTGCGCACGGAGTGTCTCACTTCCAAGGTAAGGACCGCTTGAGTTGAAGCTGGGATTTTATCGTTGGCATCTCAACACAGTCCCAATCATCTCTCTTTCCTCCTATGCTGTTTCTCTCTCCTCGCGGTCCGCGCGTCTCTCTCTGCAGAAGCTGTGCTGAGCGTAAAACACGCTAGAGAGAATGAAGTGAAGTGTTTCGGCTCCCGGGATGCTGGGGGGATTCTGGTTCGACTGTGGATGAATCCAAACACTGAGCTGCAACACTATTACGTGTGAAAAAATAGCATATAGGTCTCAGCGAAGGGATGTTGAACTTCGTTATGTTCTAACAAATAAGGAATATGCTACGAAAATCAAACGGAGCCTTTGCGCATTACACTTTGCGATTGTAGCAACATACCCAGACTTGAGTCTATTTGTTGTACTGCTTGCTGTGAACAGTGCAGACCTTATTCAGTCCTACTCGGGGGCCACTGGATGACGGTTGGACTTGTGCGGTTTTCACATTACACAGCTTGTTTATTCATGTTTAGAGCGCAGTGTGTATCGGTGTGTCTGCACATTTGCGCTCGTTTGGTGTGCGCGACTGTCTGCCTGTGTGTATGTGTGTGTCTCTGTGTGTCTGGCCACGTACGGTGGCTAATCTCGGTGTAGTCTCTCTTTCGCTGTCTCGGTGCCTCCCGGCGGCTCCGCGTAACGGCGACGAACAACTTTTCTTTGGATCTCCGTCAACGCACACGCTTCGTGTGTGGTTCACGGTCAAATCAAACCAGAGGAAATAATTCACCTAATTATTTCAATAACTCCAAAGAGACAAACTAGTTACTTTTTGAGATGACAACTAAATCTGCATGTATTCGGGCACACAGGCCTCTTTCTCCCACTTCCAATCTATCGTTCAATCAATTATTTCTACTGTCTAAATCAACTTCTTTCTCCTTCAGTCTCTTTTCTTTCTTTCTTAGTTATTTTTCATTCTCACAGACTGTTATCTGCAGCGTTCATTACTGCGTTGTGTTTTAAAGACTAAAGGTTTAGTATTCAGACCATTTAGATACTTGAGCCACAACTGCGCCCTTGTCCTACTGGTGTGCGCCAGTGCCGATGAAAATGCATAAAAAATGCATACAGATCACTTGCCTTTGGGCCAAGTCAGGCTCATTCTGCCCTCAATTAGGTCTTTGCGTTTGGATTATTGTCCCTCTAGGGCCACATAGATATTTTTAATTGCTGCACAGACATCAAATGAAATGTGTTCTTGCTTTGTGTGAGCTCGTTAGATATCAATAATCATGTGTGGAAGAAGTACTGAGCTGAGAGTAAGAGAGATATCGGTGTTTAATTTGGGGAGCTGCAATTCTGCTGCGTTTTCAGTGGGTGAGCAGAAGAGAGAGAGGCGTCGACTGTGGGGCTGGATAGTCTTTGGTATTCATGGCACAGCTCAAGATTGCTGCTCTCAAGCAGGCAATAATCTCTCTCCCTCCCTCACTCTCTACCTTTCTCTCCTTCTGTCTCCCACACTGTTGCACTATGAAATGCCCCCCCCCTCTCTCCGATCTCCTCTACCTGTCTTCCTCCCTTTTGCATTTCATCTTCCCCCTCTTTCTCCCCACTCTCCATCCCCTCCAGTCTTTTCATCTATCCTCATCCTACTGTCCCTGTGTCTCCCTCTGTACTCCTCAGCCTTGTGGGAGCCATTGAGAAAATCATTTGCTGTTGTTGTATTTTATTCGACAGGGGGTTCTTGCCAGCCAGGCTTGGCTGGTTTGCAGTGCCGTTTGCTGGAGCAAGTCTGCAGCCAACAATCGAGAAAAAGAGGCACACACAATACTTTAGACAGGCTATCTCCAGTTTGCTAAATAGATGAAGAATGTTTGCAACTTGTGTGTTTCAGTCTTTCTTTCCTAGAGCTTGCTGTTGTTGTGGTTTTCCTTTGCATTACCTTATTATATGGTTACTTTTCAGAGAGTGTTTCACTGTTTATTTTTACCCCCTACATTTAGCCAATTAGGCTACAGACCAGTCAACATCGAAGAGAAGAAAAGCAGAATTATTTCTCTTGGTTCTGAGAGTTTACAATGTGGTTCAATGGCCATTTAAAAGACACATCACAAGAAGTGTTTTTAGTGTTGAACTGCTACTTTTTATAATTGCCCTATGACAGGGCTTAACATCAGAGCCATCTCACTGCAGCTCCACTAAAGCTTTTCTGTAAATAGACCCAAAGTATTTGGGCTTTTTGGATCAATTTACTGATGAATTATTCTAGCTACAGTATTTCAGTCCTGTTCAGTTTGGGGAGAGGAGGCAAGACTGAGGAGTAAGAAAGAAAATGGGGGAGAAAGGATGTAGTCTGCAGAGGAGATGAGGTGTAGGAAACAGGGAAGGGAATCAGAGGAGCAGAGCTCTGTAGAAAGGAGCATACCTTCTATCAGGATGTGAAGAGGAGGCGGGTGCGTAGAGGAGGGCAGAGTGACTTATATCAGCAGTTTCTCACTCTTTTATGAGAGCCACTGCTGTCTGAGCTGAAACGAGACCTGCAGCTAGAAACTACCTGTCTTCACTAAGCTATCCCGGGAATGAACATAGCTCCTTTTTCAGTTCCTGCAAAAAAAAGAAAAGAAAAGTGTGATTTCATGTCTGGGAAAGTGATTGTATACTTTAAAAGCAGACAGAAACACAGAATTCCCTTGTACCAGTACGTCTTTGTGCTATTTAGGGTGAGCCACATACAGAAACCTGGCTTGGATGACAGATGAAAGGGGGGTGGGTGAGGTATCAGATTTTTCACTGATGTTCAGCCAAGAAATCGTACAGAAACTGACACAGAAATGTCGTCAGATTTGTTGGATTTGTCGAAGCGGTTACAGGACCTGGCGATGAAAATATCCTGCTTCGAGGCTGTGTTCCTTATAGTTATTAAAAATATAATTAAATATGTGATCGTGTACGTACGAGCAGCCAGCAGACAGAAATTAGTTTCCTTCTATGTTCAAAGACACAAGTAGGCCAGTGATTATTGCTGTATTCATGTTAAGATGCACACTCAAATCAAGGTTACATTACGTTATGTTTTTACGAGTTTACAATAAGTGCATAATGGCACAGAGAGACCTGATCTGTTTATCAAAGATCAGGTCACTCTGAGCTGAATCAAAGTTAAAAGCTGTAATCTCTCATCGATTTTCATCATAGTCACAGCTCTTCTGTTTTTTCATGTTTCATGTTTGGGTTAGGAGTGGTTTTATCTGAAAGCCTGAGTTTAACTTGTTATGAGCCAGTTTGAAAGGTTTTATGGTCAAACTTGTGTTGATTTTACCCATATTCTTTAAATGTGAAGAATTCTTAAGAAAGAAAAAAGCATATTGGAACAAGTTTAAAGAAAACTGACTGCAAACACTGCTGATATAGCTCACCACGGAGGCAGCGAGACAGAGGGATTAATTTATTACACTATAATTGTCATATTTATATTTAATTACGTGCCAGCTGCTCATTCTCATATGTTGTGGCATTGTAAACTAGTTTCTTTAAGACTGAGGGGAAAAAGAGGTTGGAAAGGCAGAAAGAGAGGGAGATGCAGCAGATAAAGAGACAAAATCCAAAGGGAAGACAGAGAGAGGAGTGAAGAGGGGAATGGAGGAGAGAGGCACTAGACCTTTTCTATGTGACGACAGAGGGAGCTGTTGGGCTTCGCTGCAGTATCGACCGCTCTCCTCTCTCCTTTTTCTTTCTTTCTTCTCTTTTCTAAGTCTTTCCAAAACTCTCATTCTTCCTTCTCACTCTACCTCTCTCTCCCTCCCTCTCCCTCCCTCTCTCTCAGAGGACCAGCCAGAGAGATGGAAGGGTAGTTAGGCTCTGCAGGGATGCTGGATTCAATCTACAAGCACCACACACACACACACACAGACACACACGCACATATAAGCATCTAGTCTGTCTGGATAAGCGTGTCCACCCTTGCTAGCTTCTGTTACTGTCAGATTCACATTACCTCCTGCAGAGAGAGAGAGAGAGGGGGAGTGAGAGAGACGAGGGGAACAGCAGTAAAAAAGGGGGACACTGAGGGGGAAGTTGAGTTAGCTTCCCCACTACTTGATTTAGCTTTCCTTCAGTCCGTGGGTCCATGGGTTCAGTAGAAAGCTAAACATAACAGACAAGTGGTTAAAGCTCCACCGCTCTACTTCAGTTCTCTCTCTTTCCTGGTTTCTTCTCCCTGCACAACAGTAACGGGAAGCCAGGTAGATGTTACTCTGACATATCATTTCCCGTGGCAGTGCGATGGGATTATATCTCCGGTCTCAACCAGATTAAATGACAGAGTCAGTAATTAGTGTTTTTGACCTCTAATCCCTTTATTTGCCCTTTAGAGAGAAAAAAAGACAGAGGCTGATTTGTCTGCATTTAACGAGGGGTACAGTGGGTGGGGAAATGATTTTCTGGGCATTGTGGAGGACTGAGGCAGCACAGGTGGTTCACTGTTGTTGACACAGTTTCCTTGCAGTATAATGTCTGGGATTTAGTTTCCTTGGCCTTTAACCACTGAGTTTGTATTTTTTTTCCCCTTGTACTCATGTGGTTTCAATTAGTCCTCCAGTGTTCGACATTCCTGTACAAGTTAGAGGACACGACTTGGAGAAACTGAAAACCGAGTCAACTTTGCCTTTCAATCCAAACTAGAGTTCGGATCTGTTAGACAACATGTGTGAGATATAAGGTATTTAATCAAAGTTTCTGCAACATTTGCCTGTCTGTGACCTTTTGAGGGTGTTTCCCTGCCTTCATTCTAATGCATCCTGGGATTGAATCCAATCCTTGTAACCCCGAAAAGGGCAAAGGAAATGAATAAATTAAATATCAAGATGAAGTCAGTAGGCTGGAAAATGTTCTTCATTTTTAGGCACAGAAACAAACCAGTAGCAGAGTGATTCATGAATATGTCCCATGCTCTCATTGTTTGATGAGCAAAGTCACATTGAAGTCATTAAAGTAGTGCAGGCACAAGTTAGAGGGATTCACATAAGGACTTGGAGAAAGGAAACAGTGCCACAAATAATACCAGAAAATAACAAGGACACCACTTAGAGCCATTAAAGAAAAACATGCTGCAGCACAGAAACACTCCAGCATCAATTAAACGTTGACTTTTAAAACTGATTTGCTATTTATCGCCTCTCATCCTGGGAACATAATGCAGTAGACGCTGCTGCTGGAATTCATTGTTTTTTATACTAAATCTTTGTCTCTGTCATCTTTGTTCTCTATGTGTAGCTACATATTGCTCTTCAGCTAGCGTGACCTTTTCTCACATACGTGAGGCCGGCTGTGCATGTGCAGGAGAGACTGGGTGTATTTACTGCTAGATGATGAGGCTGTGGTGTAACTGTGATAACGGTGGAGTGTGGGTTCAATGTTAGTTAAGGATTAATGAGCAATTTCATAGATTTCAATATTGATGATCAGAATACAGTGTTGACAGAGTTATTCATCAGATCAGAATGAGAATTGATTACTTCAGACAGAGAGCGATAGCGATCAGAGCACCTGGTGTTTTTGTGCGTACACCTCACATGTAATGCCAATGTCATTTTGCAGGTGTTAAGTGTACATATTGTGTAGATTTTTCTGTGTGCACGCATGTACGTGTGTGTCAGAAGAAGAATATATGTGTAATCCAGTGTAATTTGTTTTCTGTGACAGTCGTTAGGTGGTTCGTGGTCTCATGGTACCAGTCACATGATGGGAAAGAAAAGCAGGGTTGTTTTTTTTTAACTGCATTTCTGCTTTGGTAGACAGTATTCAGCAGGGAGAGACTCAAAACGGTGAAAAAAAACACTGAAGGAGAGAGAAAAGGAGGAAATATCGGATGGAGGTTGAGTTCATCAAGTTCATCTCGTTTATGAATTTTAGAAGGTTTTCTGTCACGAGTTTGATACAAAAACGCTCTAGATTGGGATCAGTGAGGATTCTGAGTTAAAGCCAATTAATCATTCACAATAGGAAAGGCTTCTGGTTTGACAGATTCTGTATGAAGTACAGTAGAGTCAGTGAGAAAGAAAGGAAGAAGGACCAAGACGCTAGTAGCCGCATGCGGGTCAAGGAGAGATTTAATGAGTCGTTTGCTTCTCATTATTCTGGATAATAATTAATGGTGTGCGTGTGTGTGCCTGTGTGTGTTTGTGTGTGTGTGTGTTTCTCTCTTTTGTAGTAGTAAAGCAGTCATTCATAGCTGTCTCACTTCACTTACTCCATTTCTAACACCTTTCACCTCTCACCCGCATTCACCTTGGGACTTCAATAAGCATTTTGTGAATTAAAGCGCTTGAATATAATTTTTATCATTCAAATCATGAATTGGCTGAAAGTAGAAAAGAAAAGTGATGTCCCGACAAATGACAGATAATTTGTCTCCATTAAAGCCTGCCACTATGTGCCTCACTCACTGTTATGAGTGTGTATTTGCAGATAGTGTGTTCTGGATTATCATAATTAACACGGTTATGTTAATTGTAGCAAGTTAATTTTGCTGATGGAACACATTTGTAAAGGTGAACTCTACGGACAGACAGCCATGGCCTCAAGGTAGACGCTGAAAATGTGTGTGTGTGTGTGTGTGTGTGTGCGCGGGTTTCTTGTTTGAATAGTGTGTATTTGAACACACTTGGACTCATACTGTTTCAGAATGTGTGCAGCCCGTTAGCGACTGACAGATCGGTTCCAAACAGGTGGGTATGGTGTCCGAACAGAATTTATTTTGCAACGCACGTGCTGACACAGACTGGCACACTGATGTTGAAACCAGAAGCTGAACACACACACACCCACACACACACCCACTCACAGTCTTACTGGTCAGCCAAAACAAAAATGCTGCATAGGGCTTATCTGATTATGACAGGGTTAGATAGAGGACTCTGCATCGTAGGGTGGATGAAGAGATATGCAGATAAACAGACTGATAGATGGTTTAACTAGAAGAGTGGCATCTCTGTCTAAAAAAAAAACAAACATGTAAAAGTGCCGTCTGTCTGCCTAAGAACATTTGTCATCTGTCCCTCCCCTGCATGTTTTTCCTTTGTTTTGTCAAAGTTTACACTAACAAGAAAGTGAGAAATTAAATTGGATGACACAGTGCACAGGAGACAGAAATAGCTGGATAATGAACATCCCTAACACATAGCTTGAAGGCAGAACACGCAACAAATTGATATAATATGTGGTGCCCAGTGTCACGGTGAGAGGAGGGGCTGTGGGGCCTATTTGTATCAAGTTTATCTCTGGAAATAAGCAGCCTAATATCCATTTTAGTGTGTCCAATTTGTTCTCACTACATTGTTTACGACATTATCTATAGCATCTTGAGCTTCCCGTGAGAGAAATATTTTCTAATATTTCTTATATTGTTTCCTAGTTCCTAAAAAGACTGTTGTGTCGCCTTGTGTTTTCTGTAGCGCCTTCCATGGACAACGAAGATTTATGGCTGTAACATTTGAACTGATTTACCAGTAAACGCATTTCGTAGCTTGAATTATTGCGGAAAATGTCACAAAAACAGAGTCATGAAAAGAAATTTTCAGTGGTTGTTCGTCCTGTCTGCCTGTGAATGGAGCTGATTATGACACCCTGACTGAGAAAAGCATGTTATAGCTTTTGCACACATTGGTTGTGCACTGAGGAGTGGGTGCTAAGTAATGTGATTTTACCCATAATTTACCTGTTTATAGAGACAATTAAAGTCATTAGACACTGACATCACATTTTAGTTCACGTTTGGAGGTGTAAATCAGTCTGTAGTTCTATAAAAGTAGTCTGTCTTGCTGTATATTAGTATCACATGGACAGATATGAGAAGTGGCTTCTTAGCCACACATATTATAATGTTTCAAAGTGTGTATGTGCATTTCTAGCATTAACCAGTCAGCGTGCTGGCAAGACTTGCTCTTGATGTCAAAGTAGTGCTTTGATCACACTGGGACTTATCTGGTAGTTCTCATCCTCTCCTGCTTCATCCTCTCCCTTCCTTCCAACCCTGCTTCTCTGCGTGTTCCTCGTATTTCTTCCCTCTCTCACTTCTCTACAGCCGCTCTTATCTCTACTCTCTTCTGTCCCTCTCTTTTCTCCCCCTGTCTTCTTCGATACACCTCAGCCCCTTTCTCCTTTTCACCATCACTTCTGTATTTGTCCCCCACAGTGACTCACCTGAAAAAGTTCCAAAAATAAGCCTAGATAACTATACAACATGACATAATTAGAAATAGCTGCTTTCTGTATCATCACCTAATATCCATCCATCCATTTTCTTAACCGCTTGTCCTCGTAAGGGTCACGGTGCTGGAGCCTATCCCAGCTGCCATCGGGCGAGAGGCGGGGTACACCCTGGACAGGTCGCCAATCCATCGCAGGG
>JAUMHL010000008.1:6273122-6316525 GCA_032362345.1 Sandelia bainsii | reverse complement strand
ACCTAACATGCATGTCTTTGGATGGTGGGAGGAAGCCGGAGTACCCGGAGAGAACCCACGCAGACACGGGGAGAACAGGCAAACTCCACACAGAAAAAAAAGGAAGAAAATGGAAGAAATGCGTGGTTTGGGATGCGTCCTATTTTCTCATTGCATAATTACAAATTACAAATAAGAACTAACTTATTGATAAAGCTTTGCAGCTATGAAAGCGTGTTCGGAAAGGTAGCAGTGTTTCTGTCTTGTTTGTACATTCACACAGTAAAAAAGCCTTGAGATTTTATGACCATTGTTTTAGTTTAAGACTACACACAAACTCACATACTTTATAAGGTTTAATGTGATGGTGTAGTGGCAGATGATGGCTCACTCATATACATGTGCACAGAAAGGGAGAAAGCGAGACAACGGGGCACACAGGACACTCTGACACACACATAAAGCCTGTTTTCTTTTCTACATGACAGAGCATTACTGCAAGCTTGACCTCTTTACCATAATAACCTCTCTCCATTTGCTTCCCTCTGTCTCTTTCTGTTTGTGTTTCTGCACTTTTGTATTTATTTTTTGCCATCTTTTTCTCTCTCTGTTATCACTTTAACTCCCATGCTTCCCTTATCTTTCCCTGACTCCTGTTCCCACCTTCCTCCCATTTCTCATGTATTCTTTCCCTTTTCCTCTCCCTCCGTCTCTCTCTAGCCATGCTTCATTGACCGTGACACTTACAATGGTGTAATATGATTGAATATGACTGTTGCTTCTTCATTGGACAGTATTAATTTCACTTTTTTCCATGCGAACGGCTTGACTTCAGTCTATTTCTTTGCTCGCTTCATGCCTTAATCCCTGACCATAGCTCAGAGACTCATAGAGCAGCACTTATATAAAACAAACTCATTTTATGTAGGTTGTCATCTGTCCTCTAAGCTTTTGTTGTTATATTTGCTTGTCTCTCTCTTGTCTCTCTTTTATCTATCTCTTCTTCTCATTTCTCATTCATTCTCTCCGTCTTTATCTCTCTCTTCCACTGTCTCTTTAGGCTTGAGTTGCAGCTGTGACTACACTGACCTTTTTAGTGAAAGGACAGCAGTGAGCGACAGATATAACCTCCTCGAGGACTGGCTAATTGTTATTTCACTATAGAAGGCCATAACCATATATAGGGGAAGAGGCGGAAGGACTGATATGGATTCTCCGCCATCCAGTCCAGTCACTGACAGTTTTCTTCACCTTTGTTTTTATGCATGTGTGAAATATTGTTAACGCCTGAAGAATAACACTTTTTTTTTTTCAAAACTTTGATGAGTTTGTGTGTGAGTGTTAAGACAGTTTCCCCTAACTTCAGGACATCACTTTGTTTTTATGCAGGTGTTAACATTGTGATCTTCATTTCATCAGGAAATCTCACTGAGATCTAAGAGGCTGCTGTTTCTAAAATACTTTTAGCTATCTTTTAACAAAACCATGCTGATTTTACAGTGCATATGTGATGTTTATCCATATATGGATGTGTTTTTAAAGGCAGTAGTTGTCACTGCAATTCATTTGAAATGTATGCAGATAATCCAGCAGGAGTTATTTTTAAATCCAGCAAAGTAGCAGTTGCTTTGAGCCATTTTCATACATTGTACGTGTTTTCAGTGTTTATGTGGAGTGACATCACATTTGTCAGAGACGTGTTTATTTTTATTGTGATGTTATGAAAGCAAGTACCATCACAACATTGTTTATATTCTAGTGGCAAGGTTGAACACACAAGGTCGCAGTGTGTGTGTAAGTTCATGTCACTCCAATGTGCCCATGCGTGTGGGTGTTTTCTCACACTTGTGCTAAAGCTGACCAAGCAATGTCATTGTATATGCTGTGTTTGTGTGTGCACATGCCCGTGCACCAGAGCATGAGCATCACCAGAACAACAAATAAAAGTTGTTTCAGGCAGCATGTCTGCATGTGTCCATGCCACTTATAGGTGAGATACACAAATTCAACCTGGGCTGTGTTCGTGTGAGTGCATGTGTGTGTGTGTGTGTGTGTGTGTGTGTGTGTGTGTGGGTGTATGTGAGAGAGAGAGAGAGAGAGAGAGGGTAAGTTAGATCATGCATCTTGCCTTGAGCTCTTAACTTCATGAGGACCAGATGCCTTTCCATAAGCACAGAAAGACATGGGAAGTCATGGGAGTGCAGCGTGGCTCTAGTTTTGTATACGTTTTTTTTTTTATTTAGTTTGAGCTTTGGTTTAGTGGTGAAGGATACAGAACGGATTAGGAGTTGGTCAAGTGGATCTAGTTGCTGAAAAGCCCCTATAAGTACACTGCAATAGCAGGCATATAAGGGTAAATATATCACTGTTTGTCTAGACACCTGTTTTGACCTTTTTGATAAAAGAAAATAGCCTTGATGTTTTATTCACAGGGCATGCTAATATTTTATTCAACAAGGCAATGCAGTGATTTTTAAGAGTGGTTTATAGCAAAAAGTGTCACCAGGTTTCACTCGAGATTAAAAGAAATGTATCAAAGAAAATATCTTTCTGTGACATTATGAAGTGAGAAAGAATTACCCTCATTTATGATGATCACCATTTTCTACTTATCCTTCAGATACAGTATTCATCTTATTCATATTTGTTCAAAGTATCTTAGACTGACTGAGAAGGAAGGCGCTCAGTTGCTTTTACTGCTCCGTGATAATGGTGTTGCTTGTCTTGAATACATAAAGATTTTGGCTACAATGGAGCTCCCATTGTCACGACGCATGAATTGTTCTCTAAGCTATTTCTCCACAATATAAAAAATATTTTGTTCTTATTATAAAATTAATGTTATACTACTACAACTGTTGGAATTAGGTATCAAAAAATATATTTTTTTAATTGAGCAAATACTTTTCAGATGGTTGTCCATAGACAAGCATGTCACTTTGGGGAATCTTCACCAAAAGGATCTACTTTGTTGAGTTTTGTGGCCTTGGGCTAGAGGGAAGTTTAAAAACCAGGTTTGTGATTGCAGCTCATGACAACAAAGAGCTCTCTGTGTCAACCAGGAGAAAGAAGGGGGGAACTTGGCTTCAACAACCCTGTGGGGATGGAAGAGGGGGATTATTATGAAGTATCCACCCTGCAAAAAAAAAACAAGGAAGGAGATGAGAATGGAGGGAGAGAGAGGACAGATCGTTTTGCAGGGGAGGATGTTTTGGCACAATGACCCTTGTGTCTTCCTGTTTGTCACTGAGCTGAATGATTGTCAGGTTGTTTGTGGGTGAGGGGCAGCAGAGGGCAGGTTTGAGGGGTAATTAGGGTCATTACACATGCATGGTGGGTGTAATGATCTGTAACATCACTGATCAATTCCTCCCTTACCTCAATGCCTAGCCCTGTTCTGGTCAATTCACCACGACTCCTTTATCTTTATAGTGTGTTATAGAACTGAAGAATGGCATTTTTTTTTAAATATTGTATATTTTCAAGAGATATATCACATACAGATCAGTGTTAAGAAATTATAATAAGTAAGAAAAGTGATGCATTATGGGTAGGGAAGAGGTTAAGGTGGTTCAACAAGACTCATAATTTTAGCATAGGAAGCAACTGTTAGTTTTCTGTTTACCATTGTTCTTTTAACCGTGACCGTTTCATAACCTTAACTGCATGCCTATTGTTGTAGCCATGATGAGGAAGGTTCTTATGAATATAGTCATTTTAACTGAATCCACAATCTTTCTCTAAAACTAACCAGGTTTGTTGTGCCTAACCCTAACCTAGACATAATGTCCCATTACTTTAACCAAGTGTTTCTTATTGTAACCATATATATGGAGTGTTTCACACTCCTTTGAGCTCAGTCAAGTCATTGCACTTCATCATTATGAATAAAATCAGCTCCAAATCTATAAACCACTAATGGCTTCTAGGTGAACCGATCGTGACCTGCCTTTGAGCCTAAATGTTCGGCCACTAAGGTCTTCATGTCAGTTACTGGATAAATGGGATTGGGGGAGTGAAGGGTGCACAGCCCAGACTGAAGGGTGGTCTTTAGAGGCTTAGTGGCATCCATTAAGACCCTGTGTTCTGCCCCTTGCCTCCTCAATAGAGCAAAGCTAATCTGGGTCTGCTTAGGGCTGCTTCTCTCTTCTCTTGGACGACTGTCTCCCTCCCTCTTCACTGTTTACCCCTCTTTTTCATCTCATCCTGAGCGACTCACTGTCTCGCTCAAGGACCCTTTGACTTGGACACACAGTTGTAGATGCACATATATTCCAGCAAAAGACATGCTGACCTTTGAGTCAAATATTCTGCCTGTCAAACGACTTGGTGAAAAGCTGCTGCAAGTGGACAGAGGTCTCCATCAAGCTCTGTTTGTCAGACTCACTTCATCATCTGTCTGCTCTCTCTGCACTCTTCCTACCAACATTTCTCCTCATCATTTTAGGAGTCGACAGTCTTGGCAATACACAAATCTTTGAAAAATCCTGTGCCTCCTCCAGGTTTGCTTGCTGAAATATACTCCCCAAAAAGATGCATATGTATATATTGTTCCAATGAAACTAAAAGTAATGTCTTACAAATGAATGCATCTTTCTGTCTCCACTTCACTATCTATTCTTTCTTCTACCCCTGACTGACTCCCGAGGGTCATGGTGTCAGCTGTTGGACAATAGGACAGCTGTATCCAGATCAGCCAAACAGCCACAATCCCCTGGAGGTGGGTTTAAGCCAATTAGTAGCTGTCAATCACTACGACATATCATGGACAGCTAGATCAATACTCAGTTGAATGGAGGGAGGGTGGGGTAGAAGGTGGGACAGATGAACGGATGGAGGCTGGCATTGTGTCAGGATTGAGGGAGAAAGAGATGAAGAAAGGAAATAAAGAAAGTCTGAAGGATAGGGACAGGAGGAATCGTTAGATTAGAAGAAGAAAAGAATATAAATAAACTGAGATACGATGGGTTTTAAATGTATGGAGAAAATGCATACGCTAGATGTCAAGAGACAATTTATGTCTATTGTATCGCTTCTTACAAAATCTCTGTGATAAAATCCAGAAGGATTGAAATAGTACACATGAGTGCAGACAGAAGAAAAGAATGTATGCATAGAAATTGCAAATGAATGGTTGGAGGGGAATGAGAGATGTAAAGAGACATTTGGGGGCAGAAATAGAGAAAGAATAGTCATAGTCTCAGCTTGCAACCCCAAGAGAGGTTAAAAATGAGGTGTGCAAACTAGCCCCCTATTTCTCTTTCCTGATCATCTCTCTCTGTCTCCCATCTATACTACATTTATGCATTTGTGAATGTGTATGCTATTTTGCAAAGAGTTCTGCAGGAGAGATGCATTTTATCATGGCTGGGGGCTTCGGAAGATCCCATCTCCTTCTGACAGCCGAGATAGGGAAAAAGGACCCAGTTGAGAATCAATAGGCCTCAGAGAGAGAATGATAGATAAGGGAGGAGGCAGGAGGGACAAGAAATTATGCAGAAAAGTAGAGGAAATGAGAAAACAGGGGAGAAATAGGGATGCAGATGGTTAATAAAAAAACTTGCCATCAAATTCAAGCTAGAAAGAAAGGGTTTGGAAAAGATGTGAAGGCTGCATCAGTACAGTCTGAAGTCAGTTAAGTCTTTTAAATCAAGAAAGACCCGGAGAATGAAAATGAATGATAGAATAGTAAGGAGAAGGGACATTGAGTAGAGTGGAAAGGAAGGAAGGATGAAGATCTTAAAACACTTTGGCACATGTGTCATAGACTATTAGGAAATAATTGAGACTGAATGTGACTTCAGTACCAAACAGCCACTGTTCCTTTTAATGTTTTGAGCTGATTGAGCTGAAAGTGAATGGACTGTAGAACTAAAGAATATGGAACTGCATTGACAGCAAAGGGATGGGGAAGAAGGGAAAAAGAGGGGAGGAAATGAGGAGGCAAGAAAAAAAAGAAGATGGTGTACAAAAAATCCAAACAAATTAAGGAAGTGGGAGGATGCAAGTGACACAAAGAGCACAAAAAACAAAACTGGAACAAAATGGAAGAGGATTAAATAAGGAGTGAAAATGAGAAGTAATAAAAGCAAATAAAAGAGAGAGGTTCTCATAAAGTATAAAAAATTAATGGGGCAAAGAAGAGGATGTTGTTGTATGAATATGAAGCTTGGAACATCTGGCACGACTCTCAAAAAGTTCTCCATCTCTTTTGAATTTGTATGTTTAAGTGTGTATGAAAGGAGAGTATTGGGTGGGGGTTTGTTAGTCTAAGGCAGTGATGCACAAAAACACACCAACCAGGCCTGCCACACTCACTTATACACGCCTGGGTGGATACGGAGAGGGAGAGAGATCGAAGGTTTTAAGCAAGACAGGATTGGACACAAAAAAAGAAAAGCTGGATGAGGAGAGGTGGATGTAGAGAGGGTGGGGAGAGGCCGAGAGCGAGGCAGGGAGAGAAGGAGTCAGAGGAGAGATTTGTTTTTGATTGATTTACCTCGCTCTTCAAGGCCACTGAGTCATGTAATCATCAGGAGGATTTTTGATCTGTGCTCTTTATTGTGTCATTTCTTCAGCTCATTCTAATGTTTGCTTGGAAGATATTCATAGAAATACTCATTAAGATTATTTTTGTGAAACACATTTTTAACTCTTCAAAATCTTAAAATAAATATTTTGCACAACATCCGATAATATGCCCTTTTCATACTATTTAAATCTAAGAGAAACGTAAGGAGTCTTTGAATAATTCATGTTATTTCATCAGTAGCATATTGTTCCAACTTTTGCAGAAGAAAATAATCTGCCTTTGTTGCTTTCTTTTTGAAACTTAAAATGGGCTGTATATTTTACAATGGATAATTTTACTTTGATAAAATAAAACTTTTCTATTTAATACTTCTGAAAGTTCTCCCAAGCATTCTTCCCTTCTCTCCTCTTTTCTCTGCTGTTTTGTCTCTTCTTTCCTCTTTAAACGTGTATTTTGTCTATTCTTTGAGATCTCAACAAGCATATTTTCCGCCTGTTTTAACCCTTAAGGAGGCTCTGAATTATTCACTGGTTGTGCTCCCACTAGTTTTACTAAAGGGTCCGTCACAAAGCCATACATTTGTAAATGAGGGTAATCCACCTTTATGACTCCCTGTGCATGTGTACGGGGCTGTGTGTGTGTGTGTGTGTGTTTAGACGGGTCAGGCTCTCAGGTTTTGAGACAAGGAACGTTTTGTCCAACAAGACTTTTGTGTGTGCATGTGTGTGTGTGTGTGTGTGTGTGTGTGTTTTAGCTGTCGAGTGCTGAGTGCTGCCAGGATTTGTAGCTGTGCTACCACAATGACCCTTTCATCCAAAGAACCATCTGATTGTGTGCATGTGTGTGTGTGTGTGTGTGTGTGTCAGTGATTTTGTAGGCCTCTTTTCAGTGTGGCCCAATCTCTTTATCTATCCAGAAGAATAAAAGATGGAAGCCTGAAGGCACAGACACAAACAGACAGACAACAGACAACAGGAAGATATGCAGACAGACAGAAACTGATGTAGACAGACAAGCAGAACTGTATTATTCAGGTCACTGGCATGGTTTAAACTCTATCTCTCTCTCACACTCACACACACACACACACTCATTACAGGCAAAGCCTCAACACCTGTTTCCCTACCTCATCACTGGGTACCTTGAACTGTGAACACTGCAATCAAAGACCAATGGGATATCACAACTTTTTTATCCACTAGATGGATGTGATTTGCTGAATGCTCTGAAAAAGATCCCTTGTCTATATGTGCAATTCACACAGTTATAACAAGAATAGAATATGGTAAAATTCCTAGATTACAAAAATCAGCAGCATGTAAGAGGTGCCGCGGCAGAGAAATTAAAGCAAAGCAGTGAGGCTGTAAGATAAGAGCATATTAGGGCAAGTTCAGGGTCCTCAAATGCTTTATTAGTTCTTGATGAAGCAGGTTTTTAGCCTTCAAGAATCAGTGATAACTGGACTGAATGGCCTGAGTGGTGGTTGGAAGGTTGTTTCCACTTGACTTCAATTATATCTGTATCACACAGGCATGTTGTAGCATTAGACCGTGTTGCATCTATAACAGTAGTCTGCATGTTGCAGGCATCTTTGTTTGCTGGATATGGAAAAATGTATTTAAGAGGAAGAGGAGGAGAGAGAAACCAAAATATGTACAAAATGAGGAAGGACATGTGGGGAGTACAAAAAAGGAAAGGCAGAAAGCAAAGAATAGAAAGAAGAAATGAGGCAAAATGAGAACAAGAAATGGAAACTCTACTGGTGCAGGTCTTGTTCATTGCTGTAGGGACGCACGTGTGTGTGTGTTGCCAGTTTTCCAGCTGTGAATAGATCTGTTGAGACAAACCTGGTCTGACAGCAATCACACACACACTGAGACTACCTGCTTTGAGGGGAGACTATTCTCACTTCTTTCTTTCTTTTCTGCACATGTGTTTTTTGGCCTTCTCAGCTCCTAATTTGATGACTTTTCCATGGCTGGAGCCCGAGTGCCTCAGTGAGCGTGAGCTTGTGTGCGGTTTTGGCAAAAGGGACAAGCTATTTCTGGCATTCTTCACTGGTTGGACAGGCTAAAGAAGTCTGGTTTATTGTTTACTATTTATCATATTTCACATATCCTCATGATGGTATTCCTTTCCTACCTGTTTCTTCCTTTCTTCCTTCACTAACTTCTTTTCTTTCCACTCCGTCTCCTTTTTCACCTTGCAACGAAAATACTTTCAGTCTCAGACACACTGTACAGTGACTGTGAGAAAGAACTGACACAATCTTTTGTTAAAGTGTGGACTCGAACATTTTAAAATAAAGACTTTCTGAGTAAAAAAAAAAAAAAGTCCTTGGGTAATAACATTACAGACAAAAACCCAAAACTATAGAGGAACACAACAGAAAACAGAGAGGCGTGCTTTCAGAGAAGACTTTAAATTGGAAGGTTGTCTGCAAAAGTCATAAATCCTTGATAGCTTTTACAGCACCTAAAATGGTACATTTTTAAATTTGTATCACATGTGCTCAGTTAGGTTCGTCTGTCAGGAACATTTTAACATTTTAATTTTATTAACAGGTCACACTTTTGTGCACTTCAGGGCAAAAAAAGATCCATGTCTACTCACCATCAGAGCACAAATATGTTTAAAATATGTCAGATTTTAGCCAAAGACATACACTACTTCAAAATGCTACAGATAAAGCCTGCAAGCCTTTACGAGAGCTTTCCAAATGCCAACTCTGATTTAATCTAATGCATTTTAATGAGTTTTTTTGCTCTCAGCAGACCTGCCTTTACAACAGATCTTAAAGAGACACTGAGACTTATGGTCACCGATGATAAGCAATGTAAAAAATATATATATATTTTTAAGTGCTTTGATGAAATTTCGATAACCAAAATACTCCTTAGATGCACCAAAGTTTTTCCCACTAGTACCAACTAATCTGGGTGGTCCTGAAGGGGGTGGGTCTATTGTTGTGGAAACTGTGGTTGGTAAAAACTCCTTAACATTACATATTTAGTGTTGGTTGGATGTTAATGACAGTGCAGTAAAGTGTTTTGTGTGAGAGAAAGACAGAGGACCTCTGCAACGTCATTCATTTACATAACACTACTGTCAACTGCAGTAAAAAGGACACTTATTGTAATGGTGTGTGTGCTGCATCTGCAGGGAGACACCATAGGAGGTTAGAGAATACACACACACACACACACACACACAGTAAATGGCTAACAAATGAGTTGAGTGTGATGTAAATGGCTCATCTTTTCATAGTGTTCTACTGTTTGTTCCTGTTGAACCGTCATTCAACCTTTTCACCCTAAACTTTAACTTCCCGAACAACAGAGAAGAAGCCAGACAGGCTGCTCTCTGGTGTAGTAATATCAGTGGGAATGCAAGTCTAAATATGAATGGTCTTCTCTCATTTTAATTCTGTTTAACTAGCGTGTTGTGACACATTGGGAAAGGGCACTTCCTGGTGTATTACAATACACAGATGCTGATTTGAATGGAGGTCGACTGTTGGTTCCACGTAGTTTCTGATTTACCAAACAAATACAGAAAAGGACAACCTAGTTATCCTGCAGGGTGCGACTAGAATTCAAACAAATAGGTTGCCAGCAAGAGACGTAAAGTGCCAGAAAGCAGATTCTTTGCTACATAAAACAACACTGAGGGGATTTATATTCATGTCTGTGTGCTTTCAAACAGCTAATTAGTTCATCAAAGGATCTACATATAATTTCAGCACTAGATAATAGAGATTAATAGATCGATATTGAGATCTAAAGAGAGACAGATCTTTGTATACAGATGTCACCATGCACACTTGTGCTCACAGGCAACGATGGCATTTTGTCTTTGTGTGTGAGTAGACATGTCTTCATACAACAGAAGGAGCCTTGTTCTACACATATAAAACATTTCATAAAGTGTCTGTAGGCATGCCACGAAGGGATGAGAGAAAGCAGGGATGGGTGTTCCTGTGTTTGTGGGTGTACAGGTGTCCCAGACAGAGAGACATTAAAAAGAGGATGGCTGTTGTTGGAGAAGCCGCTGTGTCTCTCTGCCATACTTTGCTTTAACTAGTTCACTAGCTCTATCTGCTGTCGTAGAAAACAAAGCAAACGGTTAACTATAAGGTCTAGTTACAGGATTTCTCTCTAAGTCAAAGCTTCTAAACTACACAAAACATAGTTATGCAAGTCTGATGTAACATAAATGTTTGGTAGATTAATAAAAAAAACAGTAAAGTATGTTTTATAAGGTGGATAAAATGACTCTAGGTGGGTTTGATTTTTATTTCACCTGTCTCATTCTGTTTTCCTGTATCTCGATGCCGTCTGAACGCCGGTCATGACCTCCAGCTGTTTGCTATTTTAAAGCCTACAAGCTGCCCACTTGCTGGAAGAGAACTAAACTGGAAGAGAATTGCCCTCTGCTATGGTTTCCAGACTGTGTTGTAAAAGCACGAACAGCTTGAGGGATTTAAATTACTGCGAGCTGCTACAAACGCTAAAATAGTTCAAAAAATGATCGGCAGTCTTCCCAGGAAATTGTGTGGAAAGGATGGATAGTCTTCTACAACCAAAAGGCATCTCCTCAAGAAAAACTGCAGGTCCCAGTGAATCAAACCACCTTCTCTCTTCTGTAATACATTGCAGAATTTCTCTATCTTTCAAAGCGATACTGTATACATACTGTTCATTGGTAGAGGCATTATTTTCTTACTAAGTTTGCTTACTGAACCACAACCAAAGGTTACCCTGCCTTTGAACAAACTTTTACCTGCCCAACAGAACTTTAATCTCTTTAGTCTCATCTTTAGAATTTAGGTTAGGGAGCTTTTGTCAACCTTTGACTGTCTTTAATGTTGAACCATTCTGCCAGACCAGAACATCAGATAAGGTTGAAAACAGAATGAATTTATTTCTGACACTCTTTTCTGGCTTACACACAGTAAAACAGCACATGTAAAGCACCTGAACCACCTCCACCTAAATTCTCCGAACCTGGCCTTACTCTCCTAACTGGTCTAAATTAGCAAGACTGACACAAATGAATCAAAGTCTTATTTCACCGTGCACCTTGAAAAATGCCAGAACAAGTAGTAGCAAGAACTTGGTTTGAACCTCTATTAGATTGCTTTGACCTCTGGTCAAGTCTCTAATCAACCTCCAACACTCTGCCCCAATCGATTGATGGAAGGGCTTCATTTCAAAAGCCGTAGATCCATACAAGCCATCAGGGATTCTAGAAGCCACGGCTAACTCACTAAGAGCATCACCAGTGCCTCTTAGAACCTGTTGGCTTTAAAACTATTCTAAAACTGCAGCCAGATAATGCCACAACAGCCTAACAAAAGCAGAAAGAGCCTTGGAGATTTGGTTTAATGGCACGCTAAAAATAGGATGGTTTGCCTGAAAATCTGTGAGTGGGGGAAACAGGTGTTTACTACCCTAGTGTGTTTTGTCCTGCTTTCCCTTTCCTTAGTGCCGCCTCTCTATGCTCATCTACAGCCAATGACACACCCAGTATCTCTGCTCTCTCTAGATCCCCCAAGGCGTGTGTGTGTGTGTGTGTGTGCAGTAGCTCTAGTAGAAATGATGGGGTTATTCATCATCGGCCAAGTCTGTGCAAGTAAGGCACCTACCCTTTCATTCTCTCCATCTATTTATCCATTTAAATGATGCATCTGAATAATGTCAGATAAAAGAAAATCCTCTTTACTTCACTCCGAAGCTCTTTATTTCCTTTTTGTCTTCCTCTTACTTGACTTTCTGCCGTCACAGTCATATTGACAGTGCACTAAAGCTCAGCCTGTTGCATTTTACTATTGGTTTTGTTTCTTTTTTATACTATAAATAATCAATGAATAAAAGAGTCATCTACTGTTTTCTCCCTACAAGTCATTCTAGATAAGACTTTCACTTGGGATGCAAAACTGTAAATTATTTGGTCCATATGTGAAATCCATTTGGGGGGATATTAAAACCAATTACAACCTCATTTGAGAGATCCCATTTTGCATGTGTGCACATGCGAATCGCAGCTCAGACCCTCTCTGATTCTCTCTCAAACACACATGCGCATTCACGAACGCAGGTCAAATTGACCCCAACTGTTCAGAGCCTGGATTCCTCTTGAAAATCTGCAGAAATTCCCAATTTCTCAAAAATACACACACACGCACACACACACACACATGTGAATACACACATACATGCTGCAGGGCTGCAAAGCTCCATTATTTTTCTGAAGTGGCTTTTCAATTCTATGGCTAATGCTCGAGGGTGTGTGTGCATGTGTGTGTGTGATTGTGCGATACTGTGATGGGTGAGGGGTGCCTGACAAAGATTGTGACATAAACCATTTATAGTGCTGTCCTAGTGTTTGAGTGCAGGCATGTGTGTGCGTGTGATTGCTGTTGACATTAAATACTCTTTGCAGGCTAGTTTGAGGCAGGACAAATACAATGGTGAGGAGAGGAGAATTGTGTTAGGTAGACGGATTTCTAAAGGGAAGCTACTGTTTTTCTATAAGTTGCTCTGAATAGTACGGAGTAAAAACTCCTGTGTGCATTTTCCCTCTAACAGAAACTGTTATATGAACATGACATGACAAAGAACAACCATATTTTTCATATGTAAACTGCCCATGAGCTGAATTGAAAACATGCATTTACACGATGGTGGCCTCACATCTGCTGCGTCACCACATGGGGATGCAGGCTTCAGGTTTCTAGTGATGTTATGGACGGTGAACAGGTAGTTAAACATTCATCAGCAGGAGAGAAACAAAAAATAATTTGGCAGAGGTGAGCGAGTGAGGTGATCTTGGTCTTGATTTCACAATACGAAACATGTCAGTTGGGTAATTGGGAGCAATGAAAGTGAAAAATGATTTTTTTATGATGACATAGCAAAAGAAGCAATAGCAAGTAAAATTTAAGATAGATAGAAATG
Source organism: Sandelia bainsii (assembly GCA_032362345.1). Classification (NCBI taxonomy): domain Eukaryota; kingdom Metazoa; phylum Chordata; class Actinopteri; order Anabantiformes; family Anabantidae; genus Sandelia; species Sandelia bainsii. The sequence continues at coordinate 6,303,055 of JAUMHL010000008.1, read as the reverse complement.
GTAAACTGTATAAGAGGCAGAGGCATTGACTGAGATTGTCCACCTGCTGCTGTTTCACCATTCCAGCAGCAGTTAAGAGTCTAATTGATTACCACGACCCCTATTTTCTAACTGCAGTGTCTTCATTGATCTAGTTACTGCTGCCACTGCTCAGCTCTCTCCAAGTGATCCTCAGTCATTACTGCCAAGAAGAGGACCACTTCTCTCTCTAAGAAAATGACTTCAGTGTAAAATGTCAGTCAACTCCTGAGCGGTTCGGATCGCTCCGAAGTCTAAGGGCATATTCAGAGACCTAACCCGGTCCACTGTGTGTGGGTTCATGTACCAGAGTGTTTGCAGTGGTTTGCAATACTCACTGAAAAGACCGGAAAACTTTTAACTTTTGAAGTTATCCCAGCTGCAAGTGCTTCGTCTTTGGTGGTGACACCTGAAACACAGTGTTCATGTTACAGAGTAATCCACCATGAATGTGTACTTGTATGTTCGTTTCTGGCCAGTGTAATACCTTTGCTAAATGAGGCCACGTTGGGTTGCAAAAAAAGTTCAACCTGACCCTACATTTTCTACATTCTCTCCATATTCTTACAAACATAGTGGAACTCTCTCAGAGCATGGCGTAAGACCTGTGGGGGTGTCTTTAAGTATAGATTTAAGGTCTAGCGTCAATATAAAGGAAATTCAGATGATCCAGGTTGTTTCTCTAATCTAAAGAGATTCATAATAAACATCAGAAATTATTACAAAATTACTTGAGTGAGTAAAGTAAGGTGTGTTCCTGCTTTTGAGAAGCTTTGATATGAAGTAGCCATCACTGAAAAATATTACTGGATCTTATTGGCAATTTTCTGCACTTGTTCTGTCATGTATACAATAATGGACAATAATCTTTTTTCCTTCTTTTCAATGTATAGACTCACAATACAGCATGCACACGCTCGACCAGCAGCAGCCTCATATTTTCTGCTACTTTACCTTGAAATCAATTTCATGTTAGGTCACAGCGTTTCATGTGTCCTCTAGTAGAGGTCGGAACCTGCACCGCTGACTGCGTCTCCTTTCCCAAATTAAAAGACTGCATCACATTTCATACAGTGCGCGTAGACACACACATAAAAAGACAAGCTACGAACACACCAAGCACAGATACACACACCCACACACAGCACATCGTATTACCAATATGAGGGCAAAGCTATTGCAGCTAGCGCAAAGAAACTCGATAAGCTTTTAACATTCATTTAGCCTGGACGGCTGGGCTGACTATAGCTATACCAACTAGATCTAATAGCACACACACACACAAAAAGGGGGGGGGCAAAAGAGATGGATCGAGGCTGACTTTACATTACAAACCTTCTGATAGCACAGTGTGAGAGAGAGAGAAACTGCTAAGAGGGCTTGAGAGAGATGCAGAGGTGGGCAGAGAGACGAAGAGAGAGCACAGACAGAGAAATGGCTAAATATAAAACAAGTGGGTTCAAAAAAAGAAAAAAAACACAGAGTGGAGTGGTGGTTGTGTAGATCAATTCAGCACACACTCACACAGTCAATAAAAGTAACACTAAACGAGGTAGATTTGTTTCCAGGTTTACCGTATTGTTACACAGTAAACTATCTTGTTTTAAGGCTTTGATGGTTGTGTTGTGGGCAGGCTGGCTAGCTGATGTTTTTGTCTCACAGCCTCTTTTATTATCCCTCAGTGCATCCTCGCTTACGTTTCAACATGATATATAGGGAAAGTGTTGTATTTCTGGCTTATTTTTGCTGAATTATTATGATTCTATAGTCATATTTGCAGAGCTGAAATACTGAAATTGGCTTACAGAACATGTCCTATTTAGATGAAATTTATGGTCGGGTGATATCTGCAGTGTTATAATTAAACATTTCAGTAGCCACTCTTGCCATTTTAACCTGGCCTTAAAGCTATAATATACAACTTTAGGAATTAAGCTAGCAGAAGTATAAGACTATGAATCATCTGGCTCCTTACTCGCCACCGCGTTCTTCTCAGCTCCTCAGGTATTAGTCTTATGAAATAAAATAAATAAGAAGCTACAAAACTTACCAGTCACTCAGCATTTTGGTAAATAGTGTAGCTTTAAGCTGAAAACACACAACCAAAACAATATGTTTAAAACGAGGAGGAACTATTTTTGCATTGACAAAGGGTATAAAAAGTACAAATTCCCTCTTGAATTGATAAGAGTTAATGCTGCTCACTGTTGCTCAGCTTAGCTTTCCATTACTCAGACCTATGATGGATTTTTTTTTTTTGCTGATCTATCATTGCCACAGGCTTTCAGTGGATCTTAAAATAAACAACTAAGACGCTGTGAGCCCAGAAAATCACCAGATGTACAGTAAGTTTCATATGCCAGTTATTAAGTCTCCATGTTTTTCCACGGTGCCAGCTTAGAACAGAAATCCATATACTGTAGTATATCCATATACTCTCCCTTCCACTTCTTTTCTCTCCTCTCCCCAGATGCCTTTTAGAGTTGTCATTGGAGAGTGACCTGTATTATCTATCTCTGACTCTCTCTCTCCCCAGCTCCACTTCTTTCTCTGTCTGAATGGAGATTTAGATAAGACAGTCTGAGCTGCAAGAGAGCAGCCGCTGAATACCAAGAGACAGACCAAAAGAAAAAGAGAGAGAGTGAGGCCAAAGAGGTGCAAGGAGTCAGGGCCAGATTTACGGAGCCATTTGCACCTTGTTTGAGACTCTGGAGGTTCCTCCGGCTAGAGAGGTTGCTGTTATTTATCAAACAGATTCACCAGGCTCAAAGTGCACTTTGACTGTCATCTGCAGCTCAACCTGTCATGAGTGAGCTTCAACCTTCTCCTTTAAAATCAGGAAGGATCTTCTTCTGGTTTTGTTTTTCTTTGTATGCGTTTTACTTTGTATATCTATGTGTTAGTGTGTGTGTGTGTTTAGGGATGGGAGCTGTTTTAATCTGCTTGAATCTGCATATAGTGCACACATAGACACACAGTCCACCATTTAAAATGTCCCCAAGGTGATCGATGAGGTGGTGATGGAAATGTCATCTGCTACTAATACATTTATCATCGCTCATCCAGCCTCATGAATTTCTCCTTTTGGTTTTCAATCATTTTTGCTCTTTCACCACGAGACCATTTGAATGTGGTGATTCATAGGACTGCCAGTGGTTTTCTCTGAGGAGGCAGACTGAGCGTGCAGGCATCCAGCTCTCTGACTGGACTCATTAATTAGTGGGCAGGACAATGATACCCTGTCTTTACATGAAACCATGTGATGAAGCGCTAAATAAAGAGCTGGGAGCGCCTGAGATCTCCAATTAGGGACGATCATAAAGAAAACAAATACCTACATAACCACAATTCTACATCTAACACTACATGATTTGAATGGGAAAGGTTGTACAAGAAGAAGCTAATTAACACCTGACACGTCCAAATCTAGATGGAATTTAGCTTCAATTTTGTCCAAAAACAAAAAACAACTCTTTTCATTGTTGGGTTATATACAATAAAAAAAGCAGTGGAGCAGTAATGTAATATGTTATTGATCCCTGGAAAGAACTTTTTTCTTGTCCCTTCGCCAAGCAGGTGAGAACACTAGAACAGTGTCTGGTAGGGAAAAGATACTCACAGAGGGTCACCTGGAGACACAGATGATTAGTTGTACATGATAACAGTCTTAAATTGATGATAAAAAAAACATCTTAAATGCAAAAACAGGTGCTTGTGCTGGAAAAGGGTGAGTTACTCAGTATCTTGCTACCACTGCAGTGCAGTTTCTAGTCAGTTAAAACATAAAAATGCACATCAAAATAAGAAGAGTATTTCAAAATGAATGTTCTAAAATTCCTAAAAATGTAAGTGATGATCAGTAAACTATTTCTTTATTGATACATGATGTGATGTGGTGTCACTAGAGGCAACATTCTGCTCTAGTGAGATGTGAGACTGGACGGTGTTTTAAAAAATTTTTTTATTATTATTTTATTAATGCTTCACTTCAAAAAGTAAAACCACAGTGCCAAGCCTGTGTCACGATACAGTTGTGAGAAGCCATTATCTATGCAGGTGAGTGTGCGTTTATGAGTAAACCACTGTAGGAGTAAGAGAGCGTGTCCTACAATAATGAGCTATTTAAATGAAAATCATTGACGAGTGAGGCAAGTCATAACTGAGTGTGCACTAACATGCATAAGCAACCCATCCATGCAGAACTGAATATTTAAAAAGCATATTTATTTACTCTCCTGCCTTCTTCTCTTTATCCCTCCTCCCCGCTGTACCCTGATTCGCTCAGTCTCTGAGTCACGCCAATGGGGTCAGATACTGATGCTTTGTCACATCCTTTAGTGTTCTATGTTGATGCTAAAGGTACTCCTTAGCGTTGGTATAAGACACACAGGGATGTCAACAGACTGTGTGAGAGATTGTATGTTGTAAAAGAAATTAAAATAAAATAATCTACATCCCTGGTTTCAGCTGTTGTGTGAATACAGATGCTTTTTTGCCTCCATTTAGGTTGCTATGAATATAGGCACAGTACATGTTCTCTGTATTTATGAAAATCAGTCTGAGCCATCACGTAGTATCCACTGTATACTGTGTGTATTTGAGTCTAGAAGGTTTTACAGTACAGTTGCTGTCGCCTGGCTCAGGATGGTGCAGTCTTATTTTCCGCTCTGCGCTCCTCTCTTTGTTTTCTCCATCAGCCTTCACCTTTGGCGAAGATAATCTCCATCGCCAGCTTGTTCTGTCTCTTCTCGTTGGTACACACAAGGTTGCACACTATTAGAGAGGAGAACAGTGAAACAGCATGCAGTGCAGGTATTCTGAAATTCACAAAGAGCAGATAGAAATACAGGGTCTTTGTCGCAATAGCAGCGAAAAAGGAAGAAGCCTGTTTAGTGTGCCTCCCTTCATATTTACAGTACATCCCCCACTCCAGATTAGGTTACCATAAGTGATCTTCTCTAAGTTTTAGATCATATCCTCATTGAAACCTAAAATGAGGAAGTTGAGTATTTAAGTTTCCTTATTTTATTTCCATGGTGATAAACATGGACAGAAGAAATTACTGATACCATCAAGTGTGAAGAAACAATGAATAAACAAGACACGAATGACTAGTTTGTGCAGAAAGCAATCTCGAGGGGCTAATGAAAGCTTCTCACCTTAAAGCAATAAAGAAATCTGTGACTGAGAGAATGCTGAGGGTGAAGTCTTGAGAGATTTAAATTGCATTACTGCTTTTTAAAAATGGGCTGCTGTTCATAAACGGGCAACACTGTCTTCCCCAAGGACAGAAGTAATTTAGCAAGAAATCAATGTGGGAAATACAATGAGCTACAATTTACAATAGCATCATCAAAAAAAAAGAAAAGAACGAAAAGATTGGAATGGCTCACAGATTCCAGACAAATTGCTCATTAGATCGTTACCTTTAAATCCCCAGTACCTGATGGGTTTAAGATGTAATTAGAAAGTCAGAAGAATACAGTCAGATTACATGAGTACTGCATCCTGCTGGCCTTGTAGACTTTCAATAACACATATCAGCTTGCAGTGTCACAGAGATAGTCAACAGTGGATCTGCTTTGCTTGCCACCTGGTACAGAAGAGTATTTTCCCCAGCTACTTTGCAGATATTGATGGCAAGCAATGCAAGAATATACTGTACATATACAGTTAGTTCTATATAAATTTTGGCATTAGTGTAGACCATTTAAGGTTTGGAAATATTGAATAAACTGAATAGGAAGTTAGTTGCTGTTAAACAATTCATGTCTCTAGCTCTCTACTCTAGCTCCACACACTACACAGGGTTTACCATCTTGCTCTGTTTGTTCAGATCAAACTCTGTTTTAAAAGGCATACATGTCTGCCCGTGACCTTATACCCACACCTGCTGCTCACGTATTCTGCAGATTTAGCAATAATACTGAGATGTGCTTTCCAGTAGCTGCAGCTTACTTTACCAGTGTGAAAATACATTTAAATATTCATTTAATTCTATGTGGTCTTTGAAGGCTCAAATTCTTTGCAAAACGGCATCTGAAGTTCTGTCCTTAAAGTTCTCTGTGTGCAGAGTAAAAATGGCTTCAAACTTTATCTCCGTTCAAGACAAAATATGGAAAATCGCTATAGGGGAGAATAAAAAATATAGTTTTTCTGAATAAAATAGAGAAACCAAAAAGTATACTGTAGTTTGAAGGTAGACAGCTCTTCTCACCACTGGAGATGAGGGGTATCATACTGACTTCTATCTTTCAAGCTTATCTAACCACATAGAGCTATTTCAGAGGATCTGACAGAGAAGCAGGCTTATATTTTCAGACGAGGAAGTGGAAAACTACTCGACTGTCTACAGTAAGTATTGTAGGAGTAGCACTATTGTGGGAGCAGGATGTCTGAGCTCAAGGATAAAAAAAAATAGGCCTATAGTCACCAGCCAATTCCCTGTAAAATAGCTGCCCGCCACTTGCACCTGCATCTCCTGTGTAGCATTTTATTTTAAACTCGGCAATGAATCAGAGAGGAGGTGAGAGGATGAGGAAGAGGAAGAGGAGGACGATTGCCTGAAGAATAAAAAATATATGAAAGGACTTGTGCAACAGACAGATGGTTAAAGAGTGTAGATAAAGAGTGACATTGTTAAATAGAGTAGATATTTACAGATAGATCTCATACATTCCAGACCCATTGCCTAGGCTTTTTTTCCCACAATGCTTGGCAATGTGACTGTGATTATAGGTGTGGAAGTTAAAGCAAGTGTGTACTGTACGTATGTGTATGGAGGTCCACGTGCGCATGGACCAGTAGATGGTAAAACTCGAGAGGTCGTGTTTACACATTCATGCAGTGAAATGTGCTTGTGGAAACCCCACGCACCTGTGAATGCATACTAGCGCGTGGATAATCCTGACACAGCTGGGATCCACCAGTGGTTGCCAGCCAATATGTGTGTGAGCATGTGTGTATGGAAATGTGTGTGTGTGTGTGTGTGTGAGGCTACCAGCTGTGACTACTGTGCTGATCCTCAGAGCTGCTATCATATTTTTCTTGCATCATTTCACTGCAGTTGTGAAGATAAGTATCAAACTCAAGAACACATGCTCACAGTTATAAGCCCATTTTCACTCTAACATTCTCCACATAATCACTTTTTTCAAATAAACTCCAATATGGCGTGAGATATTGTGATTACAAGCTGCTTCATATCAAACATATCATTCATAAATGTGATTGTTGTACCAGTTCATATTTAATTTTATTTCTGGACAGCCCTGAATGACAAGTGCCTCCCAATAACCATTCATTGTTGTCAAGCGGGTCCAAAATATTTCTTAAACTCTGGGTCAAGGATGACTTCAGGGCCCTTGGATCTAGCCACGTTTCTCCATGAAAAGGTCATCTGTTATACTGCCCTATAAAGTCAGAGAGCAGTAGCTGGGTGCAGAGTAAAACTGGCTTCAAACTTTTGCTCCATTCCAGACAGAAAATGAGAAATTACTATATGAGAGAACATAAAATTTGGCTTTCCTCCAGTTTTAGTAATGCTGAGCTTCCAATTGGCTGCTATCATAGAGCAAATCCTAGCATCTTGATTTAGAAACACCAGATTTTAATCCCAGAGAGTGTAATGTGTTTGGATAGAGCTCAGCTAGAGGACTATCATCATAATAATTACTCTGGTCTTACTCCAGCTTCAGGCCTTTTAGCTAATGACAGACACAACACTAATGGCTAGATTTCAAGCTGTCTATTTGCATGTGTACATGGGATGCATGTGCAAATATTTTGTGTGTGTGTCTATGCATGTGTGTTGCCTAACATTTGCAGACAGGTCCAAAAATATTAAATAAAATAAAAAAATCTAAATTTCTGATATTTTCTGCAGCTAAGCTGAGAGATGATGCATGTAGCCTTAACTGACCTTGTTCCCATCCCATCATTTCATACCTACTTTGGTTGTTTTTGTAGAATAGAACTCATATAACAACAAACAGTCTACCAATACAACAGAAATACTGTATTCAATTTCTTGCATTATGTAATTAAGTGCACTTGTTTTGCCATTGATTGGTAGTTGTACAGTGCAAGAGTGTATAATACAGTAGCAGGTCTTTCAATTTACAGATCCACACGTTAACACACCCTGAAGAATTTTCCTATTAGGTGCTATTAGGGAAGCGTAAATTATAAAATCTTTCACATACTTTCTCTCGATTATTTTTTATTGCTGAAATTAAAGATTTGATTTGTAGGTCCTCCCCATGTTTACTGTGAAGAGGGGGGAAAAAATCACTTCTCAAGATATGAATGCAATTTATGAAAATAAATCAATATATAATATCATCACTTTCTGAGAGCTTGTGTTCATGCAGTGAAACATGTGTGCAACAGAGCTTTTGGCAGTGGTCTACCAATCAATAGGCTTTTATTTATGCATTGCACATTTGACATGAGAACCAATTCAGACTGTGCTTTATAGTATTGACAGTATTGTCTCAGAGTCCCTCGCAAAAACCACAACATAGTGAAATCCATTTTCCCCTCACATAACAAGCTGTCATTTTCTGGTTGGAATGAGCTCAATCATCTCTGCATACAAAGCAGACAAACACTGCTGCAGAATAACAATAATGATAGAACAATAGTGACGGGTATTTCACTGTGACTCTGCTAATATCACACAATAGTGATTAGTGAAGGGCTTCAAGAACAGGACTTATTTTTAAACATCTGTGGTGAGTCGACAACGCAGTGTTGATTTTGACATTGTGTGCCGCATCAGCATAAAAATCTATTTTTCCTTTTTAAACAAGGTGAAAGGAGACAGTGATCTGCACATACAAAGCAGGTCAATCTGCTACATGACAATAATGACAGTATGACGACAAAGATTAATGTTATACCGATTATTATTAGCAAGACTGAATAGTAAGAATCTGTTGCTTTGTTGCTGTTGAAGGTGTTTGTGGCACCATCGGTTATGCTGAAAACTGTGACACTTCGGATGGTGCTGTAAACATAGCTGCACCTCTAACATGTTAACACATTATTGTTAAATAAATATCTTCTTCACCTCTGTCTGAGGTGCAGATGAGCAAAATTTATGACATTATTAAAATGTTTCCCTTATTTGTTTTAGCAATGTGACCAACCTGTGGGTGGAAACCTGAATGTACAGAACACAATACAACTCTTGTATAAACATAGTTTCACTGAAAGAAATTGAAGGAAATAAATTCACCACAACAAATGAGATGCTAATTCCCAATGTGTATACTTATGATGTAGTAATATAATGACTAAACTGTGTTTGTCTGTGTTGGAGGTGACCAAGTTTGTAAAATCTTCCTCCCTGCATAAAAATGGAGGGAAGTTTCATAATTTGGTAATCCTGCTTCTTGGAGCCACATGATTTCTTACTGTAGAAAGATATGAATAAAAGAGATGTGGCACAGAAGATAAAGGCAGTTTTTGGCCTTTTGATATTTAACCATTATGTGTTTTTAAAATACCTCCTCCGGAATATTTTTCTTTATCTTTTCACTCATGTGTCATCCCTCCCACATAATTACTAGATGGAAGGAAACACATTCTTATGTTGTTGGACCGCTTTCTTCTGTTTTTGCCCTGATTCACCCGGCGAAGGCTCGGGCAAATCACGGGCCCTGCTTCACGCTCACGCAGGGGAGCTGCTCTGTACAACCACTCAGCACCACCCCGGGCCCTATGTCACTCCACTGGGACAAGCTAGGGTTAAGTACCTTGCTTAAGGGCTTCTGGATGGTAGTTACTGATGGAAGTGAGAGCATGTCCTGTTCATTTCCCTGCCCTGATAACACCCCAGGTGATCTAGGAAAGCAATTGAAACAAAAAGACAGATTCTTTTATCTTACAAAGTTATGTCCAAATCTAATCGAATCATTGAAAGAAGCATCACAGTTAAGATTCCTTACTTTCAGTTAGTGCTCATAGTCCTACAGTATGTTCACACATACAGACACAATGTGGTTGGCAGAAGCTGGACAGTTGTTGTCTGACATAACCACTACTACCACGCATACCAATTGTTTTTGATTTGTTCTTACAAGCTGTTCTTGTTTTCTGTCCCGGTAACACAGACATATGTTGTGTAATGTGCTAAAGACACGCTGTAAATAATTGAACGTGATGATACAAGCTTTTTCTCTACTTAGTTAACAATTCCCTTACACGAGGTAGTAAACTAACCAGATGACTGTGACTGGTGAGAATGTATGGCAGCCACTGAATCTTTATTTTAACATATTTAAATGTTGTGGAACAAAGACAGCGTTGTAGCAGCGGTGGTCATTATGTAATACTAACAGGTTAAAAACGAGATTTGGATGTTTGTTTTTGTTGTGAGAGAGATAAGGTCAGCCCTGTGCCATGCTGAAGTTTTGCTGAGCACATTTTTCCTCTGCTCACATTTCAAGTTCCACTATGTGCCACGTAAGCAATAATCAATGAACTGCCCTCATGTAGAGTGTAAAGAACAGACCAGGTGAAAGGAGAGAACAAAACACAACTCAACAACAACCGAGTCTGACGTCCTCTTATGTCGACACTTTGTAATGCATAACTGCAGCGTGCGCCATCAACATAAAGAGACAAAATTTGAACTGTCATCCTTTTCTTAAAGTTTATTTGCAGCCTGTGTAGTTTGTAGATTGTGAGTTGACTGGTGACAGGCTTTAGCAATGAGAGTTTAATTGCTCTCTGTGCTTGTATCAAGAATACACTGGCTGCACTGTACGTCCAGGAGCTGGCCTGGTGAATTTACAGTAGCACTGGCTAAGCCAACACATACATATCTTTTATTTATATTTTACACACTCCGCTCATGCACATCTGCAGTGAAATGAATAAGCGAGTCAAATACAGTAAATTTGGGAAGACAGTGAAATGAACACTGCAAATCCCAAATCTCTACTGGAACTGTACCGACCAGCTGCTGTCTTTGTTGATGCAGCTATTTAGTGGGTTTAAAACATTTTTAAAGTTGGAAATTCATTATCAACACTTAAGAAAGGAGGATTAGAAGGAGTATCTGACAGCTTTACGTGCATTTGGAGGTTACAAGAGGTTTGTCTGTGTAGTTGTTAGAGTTTAAATTTGCATAAGATGCTATTTTAAGTAGTCTGAGAAGTGCTCTTTCTCAGAAAGCTTATGCTGCACCTACCCCGGACTTCATTTGTTTCCTGTTTTTGTTTTACTTTCTATCACAAATATTCAGAGATAAACAAGCCACACATGCGGTCTCCCCAGCATTGATTACATGCACATTATGATAAATGCTGTACATTTAATTAACACATATCCAATTACATTATAATTACATCATATATGAGATATTTGTTTCATTTCCTCTTTTCTACATGTGATTAATCTAAATCCCCTCTCCTCTTTCACTCAGGCAGATCTGTGTCACCGTGCAGAGGAGAAAACTCTCATCTTATCTGACTCCAGTAATGAGATAAAGGTGCGTTCCACCATTTCTTTTCCTATGGTGCATGTGTGTGTGTGTCTGTGTGTGTGTGTGTGTGTGCTGGGGGGGAATCAAAAGGCCTGTGAATTGGCATTGACACACTGGAGACTGTTTAGCATTCTGTTAAACTGTCTCTCTCGCCTTCAAAAAGATATAGACCAAGTGAGAGTGATGGCTGAAAGCGCACTGTTCTCAGAGAGCTTTATCTAGATTTCTTTCTTTTTTTGCTTTTATTACATTTTTTTATTTATTTCCTTCATCCTTCATTAAGACGTTTTTCCTGTCTTTGCTTCTGTCTCCCTCAGTAATGATCTCTGTCCTTCACAGTTAATAGGAAGTTATTCACAATTGTTTAGCTTGTATTTGCCTACAGCAGCTTGTTTAAGATGACTTGTAAAAATGCATATTTAATATGATCTCATGCCCAAAAATGCGGATTACAATGCATTTGCCCTCTGGGCATGTGTTCCCAAAGTCACCGTATCGTGCACCTCACATCTCCCATACTAAGCACTTTTTCCATTCGCCTGGAAAAAGTTGAATAGATTAAAGGCAGATCTAATCGATCCTGAGTGTGCTTATCAGTGGCTGGCAGCCTGACGAGCCGATTTCAGAACAGCACAGTCTAATCCTTCAACTGCAGGCTAGAAACTGGGAAAAGACAAATAGGTAAAAGACTCACAGACAGTGGGTCAGACGCACCTGCCTGAACCACAGGAAAAGACAAATCATTGAATAGTTTTGATTAATTCTGTTGTGTGTGTCACCAGGGAACATAGCAGACAAGCAGATTATTACAGTGATTAAAACAATAGTATTTAAAAATAAATATCATGATTTAGGATATTAACATCAGTAAATAAACTCTCCCACTACCAGGGTTGGTAAACTACTAATGATTCTGAGTTTAGCATGTTTAAAGTGATGAGTATGACCAACATGTGACCAACAGTAATGCCTGTTTGTCAGGCTTAGACCAATATATATTCTTTTCATGTTAGTACACTATGATGCTGTCCTTTACAAACTCATATCAGTCAGACAAGCTCTTCCTCCAACTCTTTTTGCCTGGATTATACATGAAATGTGTCCTCATTGACATCTATTGATCCTGATGGTAACTTAAAATGATTCTTGGATTAGCTATGCTGTGTGCTGATTGGATGTTTAACCCTTTGACCTCTAAACCAGGATCTGTACACATCCCATAAGAGGATGCATTCATCCAGCTGACCTCCTCTGTCACTGTGACAAGTCAGTGGCAGGCACGTGTGTGCTTGCCTGTCTTAGCTTTGCAGAAAAAATACATTAAAGGGGAACAAATGTGCTTATCTGAGCCCATCTCAGGTCACACCAACCCTCTCTTTATGTCTCCTTCTGTCACTCAATGTTCATCACTACCTCTCTTTCTTAGATTAGTGTCTTCTCCTTTTGGCCTATTGGTCCTAAAAGAAAGCTACACGTTTATTATCCTTATTATCCTGAATGCTCATTTTCTCTCTCTCTGTTGTGTTTTTTATGATATGGGGAGATAGTTCCTAAAGTACGCTCTACTTTAGTTTACACGCAGTGCAGCCACAGAGCTTTGCCTCATCCAAAGGGTTGTGGCTTGGTAGAATTAATCTTGTCTGGCAGCAGAGTTGCAAACTTTAGCTGCACAATCCTCTGCAAACCAGTTTCAGGTTGAGTGAAACACACTTGACATCACAGTAGTTGCAGCAAAATGTGAAGAATTAGTTCACATCCAACACTTTCTCCAATACAAGTTAACTTCTCTTGAGAAGCTCAGGCTTTGTTTACATGCAGATCATGTACACAGTTTTTTTTTTGTACTTGTGTGCTGATTCTGCATGCATTAATTACAACAAATGTAATGCTTACAGCAGCATCATTGCAGATTAAGTTTAGCTGCAGCGTAACAACTCTGAAATGAGATATTAAAGGGAGATTTCCCTGGTAAATATAATGTTTTTTGCCACAGATATATGCTGAAAGAAAACTGCTTTCTGATGTATTAGTGATCTGATCTACTGTCTATAAGACACATGTGCATCAAAAAGAGTGTTAATCAGGTCACAAATGCACCTCTCTGGATTTGGGCATTATTTGTGCATTTGTGTGTATTCCTGATGATTGTGTGGCTATTTATGAACGAGAAAAACATGACTTTAATGTGCACAGAGCTTCAATAGCAGAGAAATGTATCCATTATCAAAAAGGGGACGCAGCGAGACATCAGGCCACTTTGAAACATGGAACATTTCATGGAATCCTTTGTCTTAATCAAACTGTATGTTACAATACACATTTTCTTTAAAGGAAAGCTGTTAAAGTTCAAGCTTTGTTTAATGCCACACTGTCAGTGTGGCATTATAGGAATTATTTCCTTAACCTACAGGAAAATGTCTGACATTTGCAAAACATTACAAACTTGGGTGCAACACTGAATGTTAACACAACAAGGGGAAAATGCCAAGTGCAGCAGTTTTCTGTTTGTACAGTGTTAACACATAAAGTCAGTGGAGGGTGCAACACAGTGCTGATAACCCTTCCTCGCAAGTGTAAAGTAGACTAGAGAAATGCTGTTAAAACCAAATCAGGTTCATATATTGTTAAACATGTGACACTGATGGGTGTCTGGGAGGACAGATAAGGAGCAGGAATTAGGGAAGGGAGGAGAAGATTCTCTTTCCAGGGATTTACAGAAACACACTGAGTGAGTTTTAATGCCCTCTACTAGTATTGATTACCCAGCAGTCTGACTGATTGAGAGCCAGATATAGAAAAGCACACATCAATAAAATACTCTGGGAAACCTGGGGAGAGTGTTAAAGGCGCTGTCCTTTCCTACCCACACATAAACACAAACATTACCATGCAATTAAATTATTTCAGAGATCAACTGAGCTGCAACACTGAGAGTCTGTCACCATATTGACACCTCAGAAGCTCAAAAGCAGCAACTGAAATAAACAAACTGAAAATAAAACAACTTCACCACATCTGCTCTTGAGGACATATACAAAACCAACAATGACAAAGAAAGTAATTTTAAACTGGTATCAGGTGGTGATGACGGCAGATGGGTGGTTGAATCATCACAAAAGAAGAAGAAGCTGGAAGAAGCCCTGTAACAGAACCTGCACGGCTAGTAAGCGACCGCTTTCTTGCTGCCCCATACTACTATCACCTCTCTAGGATCATTTGCTGTGTGGAAACTGAACATGGCTTTGATGCTTTTGCTCCCGTCTTTGGATGTCCTTCATAATGCAGTGGTTTAAATTTATAGTACTGCTGCAATCAATTACATACTACTGGCGTGATTCTGAATAAGAGCATCATGCTTGATGCTTAAAATGAGTAAGAGGTACTGTACATTAGAGAGTCTCTGCAGCTTTAGATAATTTTCAAATACACATAAAATCCAATGTGAGGGAGTGAGAGTTTGTTTTTTTCCGGGGTGGCACAGTAAGTGAGCAATGATGAAACTATTGTGTGGAATGATGCACTTACTAAATGGCATAATTGCAGTCTCATTTCATAAAATATATACCAAGCTGAAATCTTTCCTCTGACAGAGCAAGCACTGGCATTAAATTAAAATTTACAATTGAATGCCACTGACATTTTTCTGCCATTTTTCTGCACCAGGTACCTTCAAAGACTGGCAAATTCGACTGGTAGATAGCAGTTACTAAAAATGTTGATTGAATACCCCGGAAACTTGAAATGTCATGCTATTAAACACTTAAGGTTATAGTGCTTTTAAGTACCCAAAAAGAGGAGAAAGGTAAAACATCTGACGTGGTAATTCAGCTTTCTTTGGAGGAGTGATAAGATGTTTATGATACACTTTATATCTCTATTAAACTTCTTTCCACAGAAAGAAAAGCAAATGTAAGTAAGTTTCACTTGGCAAAAAGGGAGAATCTACAAAGTCCTATTTGGGATCAATGGGGAGCACTTCTCTCTGATTTTGGTTTTCTTATAAAATGTCTACACAGGTGATAGTGGTGAGTGGTGAAATCAGGTAACAGTTGTTTAATTTAAAAGTGTATTCTATCAGGAGAAAATGGCATTTCAGAATGGAGGAAATTGCTTTTGGGGGGCTCAAAGGATGCAATATTTGGAATTATCCTCCAATATGAGATTACAGGCAAGGTTTGATCAACCAAGCCAACTGCCACAAAGCCACTCACGCTGGATTTCCTTGCAAACTCAAAAACAACAGTATGTGACCTAAATGTGATGCTTTTCATTGGTATTTTACCTCGCTCTGTTTTGTTCGTCTTCTGTTGCTCTGTCTATACATTCCATTCTGTTGCATATGCACAAATCAAACGTAAATATATAAACATCAGTTCAGAGCCTTGTTGAGCAAAAAATAAGTAGAATCAGAAGAATCAGCAGATAAATGTGTTTGCAGTGAGATTACCATGCATCATAAAGCAATAAACCCTGCAAGGAAGGGATGGAGGGGAAAGAGGAAAACGACAGGGATTCTGGGACAGAGGGGAGTTCAACAGGAGAAGGACGTGGAGGGGAGAAAGATGAGATGCAAATATGGATGATGGTTAACAGCAGAATGAGAACAGAAAAACACTGGGAGAGAATGGGAGGGAGGAAAAAGTGAAGATCAGCAGGGAGCAGAGAGAATGTCAGAAGGCAGAGATAGTGAAATACAGAGACATAGTGAGTGGGAAAAAAACAACAAATGTAAGCCCCCGAGGATTAACTCTCTCATTTCTCTTTAGGGAAGAATGGAAAAAGAGGATTTCCACCTCCTATCCTCTCAGCGTCCCTTTGATATCTCTCTCTCGTTCTCGTTCTGTCTCATATTCTAATATCTTTAGTCTCTATTCATCATGTTGGAACAGACTCGCTGATCTCGCCAAAGCATGAACACACATGGCTAACCTAGCTGGACACAAATCCCTCTCTGTTGCTCTCTTTCTTCCTCTTCCCCCCCCCCCTAGCGCTTTGCAATTTGGTTTGATCGCTTCATTTCTGTGTCACTGCCCTCCATTATTGGTCTCCTCATAATTTCACTTGTTTGTGGTGGACTTGAATGCAGCATTGATTCTTTATATTCCTGCCTCTTTTTTCTCCATCTGCAGAGGTATTTTGCAGCTGTCTAACTGTTGCATGGGGCTAATACACACACAACAGGGCTCATCATTGCTGCGGTCGGTTTAACGAGCTTTGCTAATAAGATGAACGAGCTTCCTGCTGATCAGTTAATGGCGTATTCACTGGCCCTCCGCAGTGTAGTGATTGACAGTTTTCACAACATACATGGGAAAACACTGACCTTGGAGTTGATTTAACGTCATTTTCAAGTCCAGATTATCCTGGCAAAGCAGAAAGCACGCACACTGCATATTAAGTTTTTTAATAAAACCTGCATATGGACACACATGTTCTTGTTTTAAGGGACTTATTTTTTTTGTTTTTGGTCTTCACAGAAAAAGTTTTCTTATGACCACACTGCACCGTTTTACTGCATTAGTTGCTCAGCTTGGTTTGGATCTTCTTGGGAAGAAACATTTCCTACATGTGTGAGAATCATAGTAAGTAAAGTTTGATGCTTAAAAAAAAAAACCCACTGTGTTTCAACGCTGTAGTGTGAAAAAGATGATCTGAAGCCACTGCACGAGCATCTGAAGTTACTCTCCTTCCCTCCAGTGTCTTTTTCACCTTCCCTTCACACTCATTGTCGTAATCCCCCTGTTCTCTCCTTCTCCTTCTTATGTATTTTCCTTCTATCCCCTTTGATTTTGTGGTCTTTGTGTTTTTCATCACTAAACTAAAACTAAAGTACAGTATACTTCTTCACAGTGATGCAGTTCTGAAAACTTGGCAGCTAACAATGACAGTGGCTGATTAACATTCTCGCATATGGCCTCATTCATTGATTGCCACTGCTGCTAAACGGATGTCCATTCTGATATTTTGGACGATTTAAAGCATGACTATAACATCAGCTGGCTGTTTCCTGACAACAATTTTTACCAGCACTGGAAACATAAAATGGGTCCAAGCACAAGAATCACAATTCTCACCACGTCCACATAGCCTATAACCTTTTGTGTTTTGTGCATTTTTTAAGACATAAGACCCAGCATAGCCTCCAGTGTACTTATGGCAACCTCAGAAACTTTGGTGCAGGGGTATAAATCCTTCTTAATGCTTTCTTTATATCTCCATTATTTATTTGTTTTTTTTCTTGTGGTTATGTGGCCTCACTCCTTTTCTCTCTATACTACCTTCCTTTATTTCTTTGTGGTCGTCTGTCCCTCCTCCCCGAGCCTTTAAGAATCTAAACTATTTTATTTTTCCTTTAGCCTCAAATCAATTCCAGATGCCACTGTTTCCTGAGCCCCCCCCCCCAATTCGTTTCTTTCTCTGCCTCCCTTAGGGGCTATAGACCAAAACCACATATACACACACACACACACACACACACACACAAATGGAGTGAGAAAGGCAGAGTGAGCATGAGGCACAGAGAATCTCAGGTTTTGCTTGCTTTTCCATAGCATAAATTCCTCAAACTTCCCTCCCTCCTCCATTTCTATTCCAGGAATTGAGTGTGTTTGTGTGTGTGTTCCTTTTCTTATAACTGAGCTGCATCTTTCCTCCGTGATAATTCTCCTTTTTTTTTTTTCCTTTCTGTGTCTGTCTTGGCAGATTTCCTGCCATACTCATCAGTCTTTTTATCTCACAGATTAAAAGGTGCAGTGACAGTGTCATAAATCTCTTGTGATAGAGTATGTGTGCGTGTCTGTGAACTCTGAACCTCTGCAGATGTCCTCAATGAGTTGGTTTTGAAGTACTTCATTCATTAACCATGCGTAGATGTGTAGACACATAAAGAAGAAGACAAGAAAATGTCTGGCTGCATTTAGTGGTCATGAGCCATTTCTCAAAGTGAGAGATAAAATGTAAAATGGGATAAACAAGTATAAAAAAACTGATCTTCTGCAGCACTTTGTGATTATCCATATTCATTTTACATTCCTAAGTATATTCTTAGTGTTCTGCAGTTTTAACACTGTAATGCAAAACTATAATTGCTATGATGGATCCTACTGGACTGTGACAAAAAGGGAGAAAATGAGTAAAAAGAAGAGGAAACAGAGGCAAGAAAAAAGACCATATAAACAACAGAGATGGGGAAAGAATGACAGTGCAAGATAGACAGCAATAATTAAAGGTGCCGGTTAATTAAGGATGCTCTTAAACACCACGTTCATAATGTTTCTATTTAAGTCAGTAAGTCAATTTCAACATAGTTGTTCGTACAAGACCTTTACACCACATTGCCTCTTCTTTTTAATTGTTGCACTTTTCATTCTAGCTTTGGCCATTTCGGAGAGTAGTTTGCATAATTAACTCTCTAATGTGGAGTCGGTCTTTCCAATTGTCAAGAGTGAAAGGCCTAATATTCACAAAGTTAAAGCCCAAGAATAGGGCATTCCCCTGCAAACCAGCAGCCAATAAACAGCGGTCAGCAGGCTAATTGGAGCTGCATTGTTTTGTTTCTGGCTTAACTGCATCTCATCAGCTCGCCCGTTGTTTTACTGTCAGTTTGTTCGGCTGCCCGTTTGGAAGAGCACAGAGAGCGGATTGGGTCGGACATCAACTTGTTTTAAGCCCAGAAGATTTCTTTAGAAATTTAAAGGCCAAATCAGGAAGAGCAGAGTGACGCAAACTGCTAAAGCATCCATCCCAGAATCCTTTGTCTAAGGTTTTTTTTAATACAATGGGACTAAGCATTTACATTTTTGTGAATATAACAGTGAAATTGACGTTTTCTGGTTGTCTCTTACAACCAAGCTGGGCTTTGATGAATGTATGATATGAAATTCTGTGGCAGCTGTCTTTATAGGCTGAATCATGGTCACAGTGACATAAAACCCTGAAGAATACTGGCCCTAGCATCTGTTAAAAGCCACAAGCATGTTTGCAAAATGATTTTAAAAAGCCATCTCTGTCTCATAAGAAGAAAAAAAATTATTCTGATTGCACATAATTTACCACAAATTGCATATTATTTCCATACAAATTAGTGTGATTCTCAGTAATAGAGGATGCTAATCAAAGTGAGCAAAACAAAAATGTTCTCAGAATACACATGTAAACTGAGTTTATTTTCACGAAATAAAGTGCTCTAAACAGAATAATTTGTCTCTCTGTGTGAACAATGACAGAGTTAATTAGATGCTAGTTGACTAAATACAGCGAATAGAAGTTTGTGTGTACTGTCAGCACATTGTTTGTCTTCATCATTATCTGCTTTGTTTGTTTAGCATTTTTTAAATTAACAAAACGTGGCACAGCTTTTCTGTTGTGCCAGTCGCAATGTTGAAGAAGTTACTCTATGCTAATTTAACTTCCTAATGTGTAATAATGTTTCTGTAATTGTTAATCTGATAAAAGTCATTGTGTATCAAACTATATCCTTTGTAATGGAGAAAGTAATAAGTAGAGTATTTCATATACATACAGTACATGTTCTGTATGTCTGTCTATACCACCACCTGTCCAGAAGGAGAAATAAAAGCAGAGCTGGGATGAATCACCAGTCAGCTGCCACTGCAAAAAACTTTAAATATACCACCCTCAACAATTGACCCAAACGATGATTTTGCTCAAGTGTACATTTGCACATGCAGCTGTGATATTACAAGACCAAAATTGTTACTGAGAGCCATAAACCAATAACACTCTTTTTCCTACATGTGTTAACTGACCTGCAAGGGTCAAAACAACACATCACTAACCAACAGTGTTTACGTCCCTACAAGCAAAATGAGTCCATATTCACTCGTGATGATTCTGCCCGTTCCACACAAGGACATCAGGAAGACGTTTTTGTGTCCTTCAACAGAAAAGAGATCAGTTTCATTAAGGAAACGGATCCTGTTCAGACTGTTGACTAATGAACACTGTGTGCCTACACGTTTTTCACTGCACCAAATGCCTCTAACTGTGATATCATCAAAGTCAGTGGCTATGGTGTGTGCAGTTGTGTCATGTGTCTTTATCTGGGCTTTGTACTTTCACTGATTCAGGTAAAAAGCACAAAGTTCAAATCTAAATCGATTTAGTCTTCAGACCTTCGACTTACATCTCTTCCGCTCTTGTCCACATCATTTCTGCCACAGAAATTCTGAGAAAGCATAATAAATGGCATAATTAGAAAGGGTGCAATCATTAGATTACATAATAATTACATTTAGTAATACATATTACTTAGATTTCCATATTCTGAACATTAAACAGCAGTAGAACTTCAGTACTTCATTAGTATCCTACATGAAAGGGAATGATGTTAAAGTGAGGCAGATTAGAGATACTACTACATGAAGAAACCGTGTGTGTTAACAGCAGACGTGGGGTCTTGTGGGTGGTAATTAGCACCTCAATTTCACTAATGGCTTAACAGGAATCAGCAACCTCTACACACCCACGCACACTTTCATAACACACATAGAAGACAGATATTCAAACACGCAAACATACACACGCACATGCACAAACTGCAAACTCGAACTTTGCAGTGACTGTGCTGCTGTGCCTCTCATTAATACCTATTTTCGTGAGTGCTGAGAAAGCGTTGCTCTTTCTTTGTAATCACTTTAGCACACACACTCACACACACACACATACACACATACACAAACACACATGCGCGCCTATTAGTTTCTCTAATTGAAAGGCAATTAAGCCCCAGGTTTCATGGTGTGAGCTAAATGCCGGGTATCTGTTTTCAGCACCACTCTGTTTTTAAGCTTTTAACAGACCACAAAGAGCCGACCACTGAAACAAGACGCCCCAAGTGAACTTTAATACACCAATTCTCTTTCCGTCTGTTCATCTGTGTCTTTCAGCTTTCTGTGCCCCACTCTGTAGTTCTTGATTTTAAATTTTTATTTTTTTTTACACAATATTAACAATAAAGATAACTATACTCATGACTACTTATTAAGCCTATATTTTCTGATTGGAATCCGCTCATTTCCAGAAACAGAATGTACTTGCTTCACACCAGCAGATGCAAACGTGCACAATATATACATAAATCTTTGTTCAAATATATAAAATTCAGGCTGAAACATGACCACATTATGTCATTATCTCATTCTCCTTCCTTTCTCTTGATCTCCTGCTGCTTCTTTTCATCCATCCGTCATCATATCAAATCTCTCTTTGTAGAATATTCATTGAAAGGAATCAGACATTTAAAAAGTGAAGAGAAAAAAAAAACCCTTACAGTCTAAAGCTTTGCATCTACAGCTGAGTAGCTCACCGACTTGTTTTGGAGAGTAGGGAAAGATTTCTACTGTAAGAGAAATTTTCATTTTAAACCTCACATGACCCCTTTTCTCATCCCAGCATGAGCACAAGCAAAAGAAATACCACATCTGTTTCAAATAGTGTTTAGGGTTATAAAGTTGTCCAGTGGTTGAAGGAGTTTGTGTGTTAATGAGTGGTTTTGATCCTGGCAATAGCAATTCGTAGCATGCTTGTGGTGTCCAGAGGCAGAATTATAAACTCATACTTGGTAGGGTACTGTGACTGACTCCAGCTAAGTACACATTTGAATCAGAGCAGCGGTGGCCTTCTTGATGCAGTTACAACAAAGCAGAGTAATGTCAGTTTTACAGTCAAACAAAATGCAAATATAATACTAATAAAAGCAGTTTGTTATTATTTTTGTTATTTAATTTCAAAACAAGACAGTGGCCTGTAAATCTCTGCTGCACCGCCATCTTGGTTCATAGCAGAGCACCAAATGACACCAGTGACACAGAAGGGCCGAGCCTCGCCTTCAGGCTGCACTGAGGGAACAAACAGCACATTACACATCAATTTCCTGTTCGTGTGGGCCACTTGGCTAACTCAGACATAATCCTTTAGATTCATGGCTTGGGGACAATTGATATTCACCGTGGTCTGTTCAGAGCAGCAATGGCAAACTTGCCTAGCGTGAGTCAGCATCTGAACTGTGTAACAGCCACGATGTGCTAAAACTCTGATCAGAAATGTTCACTGTCAAAAACCCACTTTCCCAGTGTTTATATTAGTCAGCGTTCATTATCTTAACACAGACAGTTGTGAAAATCCACCTTTGAGTCATAATTGCTTTATGAACAAAAACAACACCTCACAAAATTTAATTATTGCATAATAATCACTGGAGGGTTTGCTCTGTAAATGAATGTGGGGATGAGTTGGGATCATATCTGACTTTCTGACTAACATTAGGATTTGTCCAATGTGAAAACAACCGGGCCTACAAAAAGAGTATTCACCACAAATACACCCCTATCTCTCCACCTTGCATTATTCCTTTTGTACACATTGTGCAGACACGGTATAGTAAGATCAGTGTTTGCTTATACACATCCTTGACTCAGGCAATATGTGGAGACAGGAGGAAAAAAAGTATAAAAGTTGAATACAGAGAGCTATATACACACAATCACACACACTGTGCCGAGGCAGACAGGGATATATATCACATTCGTATATGAATGAATCACCTTTATTACTACTGACCTCTAGAGAGATGAGACAGAGAAAGTTTGAGCAGAGGGGGGGGGGGGGGTTGGATGCATGGTCAAGTCTGTTTTTTTATTCTTCTCTGTATAGTTCCCAGGCATTTTCCAATGTTATTTTAATGGCTGCTGCTGGAGGCTTGGCTCACCGAGTAGAGAGATGGAAATGAAGGCACAGTCCAAACACAGACACCGACAGAGGGAGTGCTGAAAGAACGAATGGCACAGGGAGGCATGGAGAGAGGCAGAGATGAAGTGGGAGTGCTTAGAAAGAGAGAGAACAAAACAACAAAACAGCTGTCATAGTCGTTAAATGGTTCAGTTTTAGAGACAAGCCTCCCACATCTCCAGGACAGAGACAGGGAATCAGTGAAAGGCATCATGGTGGTTGAAATGATAATCCCAGTGATTCTGGGGAAGTACTATTTATCCATGTTTACTGAACTCCACGTTTTAAATTCTATTTTGACCTTGAAATGATTTTTGAAAGGGTACGTTTCAGCCCTGACAGCTTAACTAAAGATATTAAACTAGTATCTGCATAGTATC
Source organism: Sandelia bainsii (assembly GCA_032362345.1). Lineage (NCBI taxonomy): Eukaryota > Metazoa > Chordata > Actinopteri > Anabantiformes > Anabantidae > Sandelia > Sandelia bainsii. The sequence continues at coordinate 6,279,415 of JAUMHL010000008.1, read as the reverse complement.
AACACGGTGTATCACTCTTTATACGTCTGAACAACCTTGTCAAAAACAGCATTTAAAGTTATGTTTGCATTTCTGTGCATCAAATTAAAACCACAATCATATACATCTGATTTTGCAGCTCTAGAGTAAATGTGAAATATGGATGGAAAAAGTAGGCATTTATTCACAGTTGGTGGATTACTCCTATGTGCTATGTTCTGCTTCTGGAGATAATCACTGTGATTGCAGCTGGGCAGCCATTACAGCTATTCTGACTGAGAAGGCACAGCATGAGACACAGTCACAGAGGGAGAGAAAGAAAGAGAGGATGACAAGAAAAGAAATGCATCTTTCGACCAACATGTGTTTACCTACTCAAACAATCTTTCACAGATTCTCTGATAAATATGATTAGTGCAACTGTTAGGTACTGTTGTGCTCCATATTGTAATGGGTTCTGGTGCACGATGATTAAATGCAACAAAGATTTAAGGAGGAAATGTACTGTTGTGCATATAGACCAGATAGAGCAGGTCAGATACAGATGCACACTCACATGCAAACCATCATATATAGATTTGCATATATGTAAAAGATACAAATGGGCAGTCATGGTAACACACGTGTAGTGTGATTGGTCAGTTATTGTCAGCTAGCAGGGTTTGTCACACTGATTTTTTTGTTTTACCTTATTACTCTGACTGCTGTGTGACACACACGCACACAGTCAATGAATGAATCAATGTATCACAGCAGTCTAGTCCGACACTTGACTCATGGATTCACAGCAGCTCTACAACCCCAAGGGAACAACGTGCACTCACACGCACACACACGCATACACAACACACACACACACACACACACACACACATGCTGTTCACTATTCTAATGTGACTCTTGAGTCATGTATTCAGACAGAGGAAGTGGTCTGGCCAAAAGGCATGCTCACCCCAGGGAGTCATTATCACTATCTGTGCGTGTGTGCATGTGTGTGTGCGTGTGTGTGTGTCATTAGGGATAGCAGAAAAAGAAAAGAAACCAACACAAGAATATAAGAGACAAATGTATAAATCCATAAATTCAACTTATACATCAAAACTTACCAAATCGTTCTCCTTGGGAAATTGAAGCCGTGTTTTTAATTCCCAGTCTTGTTTTTGATGAAATTTTAACTTTAATTGCTTCTTTTGACAGTGGGGTGATTTTGCTGCCATCAAGCAAGTCACATGTTATCATATTCCCAGTCACACTGAGCCCTCACTCTGTACACTACTATCAATCAATTTCATTATTGTTGTTTTTATGTGTTTGACTTGACAGTTTTAGAGCCAAACATCAGATAACTGGTAGCAGGGTACTGAGATTTTGGTGAAAGCAATTTATTTTGGACTGGTTTTATTTTTACTTGTTAAACAAAGTTGGCATTTAATTTGACACATAAATGACAGTTTGAGAGCTTGCTGATAGATTCAGCGTAGCAGGTGTCAACTCCTTGCTCCACAAGTGCGGACCAGAGTTTATAATTGTTTTGGTGTTGTTGTTAGGGTTTCTTTCAAATTTTAGCTCACTCCCTGTTTTCACAATTCACAAATTTCACCTGCAAGTGACAACTTCCAAGAATATATTCTTGTTTTTTGCTTTTATTTTCTTGTTATAAATTGTCAGCCCAGATAATCACTCAAACAGTTGCAGCTCTCTACAGAGCAGATACTGGGTCCTGTTAGTGTTGTCTCATTGTTGTTTTGAAGTTAAATTTAGGCAAATACGGTTCAGAGTGAATTAGAAATATTAAGGAATATTCTTCTCGCATATTTCCTTCTTCTATTTTCTCTCTTTCGCTTTAGTCTTCACTGTTCCATTTTGTCAAGGATTTACTTTTTTGCATAAGGTAATTTCAGTTTAGTCCCAGACACGTTGCGGTAAGCAGTGGCAAAAACAAAACAGCTTTGAGGCTTATACAGATAAATGGCAGACAGTCACAGACATAAATATGCATACACAAACAGATATGCACATCAATCAGAGGACTCAAGGATAATTAACCAGATGATGAACCGGTATGGGATTAACTGTCAACGCATTCGGTTGGCCAATCATGTGGGCAAAGACACAACAGCGTAGTGTAGGTTAAGACAAAAGGAAAACAGAAGAACGAGGTAATAAAAAAGAAATGGCAAGAGTTGAGTCCCTGACAGCCACAGCATAAGAAACTATCTATGTAGTTACTGCTAGAAAATTAATTTGTTGTAAAGTATGTGCACAGAATCGGTTACTCTGTGTGTTTGCTTCTTGTACGTGTTGAATGATTATGGCATACTAATGGCTTTCACACAATTATTCTGAAGTCTAATTGGACTGGATTGCCTTGGTCTTCGGTGAGAGACACTACAGGTCTGTGTGGAATAAACTACAACATAGACCATCTGTTGTTGGTCCTGAAAGCTGACAGCAGGAACAAAGCAGGCCTGTTCTGTTCCAAATCAGATGTTTAGAAATGCAGCAGAACAAAGCTTATGTCCACTCAAATGGCTGCTAGAGGCCCCATCAAGTTAGTCCTCTATTAATCTATTGGATCTTGACATAATTTGATTCAGTACTTCAATGCTCTCATCACATTTATTTTGCAACACATTCAAATGCTAAGATTTTTCAGTAAAACTGCACATAAGGCATCGACATTCATCTAGAGTTTCTTATAATGAGCAGGCAGTTTCTTCATTCAGAGGTCAGGACTGGTGATGGACACATTGGATTTCCAGCAGATCAAATTTCATCTTCTGCTGATTCATTCACCGCAGAGGCAACGATGCCTGAATGATCATCTGCAGTGATCAGTGTGTTTTTAACGCATCAAACTGAAACCCGTGAAAACAGGTTTTAAGGAGAGTCATGATACAAAACGTGCCTCAAATGACTTTCACATCTCATGTTTGTTTTACGTTACTTTAATTAGAAAGGGCTGGAAACAGAGCAATACAGCTACCCGCTGTCTCACATGAGCTGTACCACCCACGCTGAATCAGTCTGTGTCTAATTGCATTAAAGCTAACGAGTTTACAAACAGCATTGTCTTGGTAATTAGTACAATCAACAATCAACACGATAGCCATTTAAGAAGCCAGATCACTGCAAATCAATTGCAGTCGATTAACATTATCTTCAGTAACAGACAGGAACGAATTATTACTAAACTGTTTTTGCTCTCAGTGATAAATTAGTCCCTTTTATGAAAATATATTTCTTTTTAAACTGAATGTATATTTGCATTGAATTTTAAGCAATATTTCAATTCTTATGACTACCATTGACAAGCTGCTTCCTTCTCTGCTGTCTTTCAGGCTCAGCGATTGGAGGAGAGACAGTGAAAGTCGGTGATGAATATCCGCAGTAACAGGCCCCAACTGAGCTAATGAACTAGAAGTTCATCAACAACATTTTGTTAGTAAATACGAGATATCACCTCAGTGGGAGCCGAGCTCCACTGAGAGGAACCAGAAAGTAGGGGACAGTGAGAAGTGCACAGGTTGGGCAAGATGGTGATGCTGATGAAGCAGCAAGGCCTTGGGATGCTTAGGGCCTTCCTGGTGTTGGTGGGAGTTTCTGCGCTGTGTAACGTCGCAGTAGGAGTCCGGAAAGGAAATGATTCCTTGGATCAAAGGGGCCTCAGACGCAGACATCAAGGTACAAAAAAAACAAGGTCCCTTTGCCCTTTTCCAGTTGGCCTTAACATGTCATGTAATAATATTTGTTTTTCTCACCTGGGTGGATGATAGAACCATAAACTGTAACTGTGACACATACTGAAATACAATTTTGGTTTAACCTATCAAAACAAAGATAGACCTGCAGGCATGCCACTTTCTTTTCATGGTAATGTGCATTTTGAAACTGACCTTTACATTTTTTGCCTTTGTGACCAAAAGCTTTTGTATTTGAGGGTCATGACAGTCCAGTTTGATCATCCATTCCAAACTGTGAACCTAATGTTTGACTTAAGCAAACTTAAATGTTTCTTTTTGTGCACATTTACAAAATGAATTTTATTTAATTTCCTCATTAACAATATGATCTCTTATTCTAAAGACTTTGTATGATGAGGTCTTCTGGATCCTGACTGTACACAAGAATTGTATGTATCTGTGCTCTACCCAATTACAGTTCCCACTTTTTTGTTCTACCTTGACTTTAATAGCAAATATTTACTTTGATTTTAATTTTTTTTTTCCAAAGCATGCTTCAGTCATAAATGTTGAAACATGACTGCCGCTATGTACAGATCGCTCACGTTAGCCACTGCAGCGATGGTTAAGTGCTTCACTGCTGAAACGTGTGACGTTCACTACACCCGCCCACATTTTCTCAGCTGGGTTTTGAACTACTGACCCATAATTCAAAAGGGGGCCTGTTTGTTCAGGAGGTTGCTGCTTCCCACCCACTTTTAAGTTTAGTGTACTGAAAATATTCTCAGAACACAAAATGCATTTGTGAGTAATGTAGAGTGACCTGAATGAACCTTTTAATTTTAGGTTGTAGAGTGAAAATGGTTGACATGTTTGTTTTTGTGCTTGTAGGTCACTTGTCGCTGCATAGACACAAACAGGGGACAGGGAAGCAAGGTCAGGTACTTCACAGGTCCAAACGAGGATGGGTCTGGAATCAGTTCTTCGTCATTGAAGAGTACACTGGACCTGACCCGGTTCTGGTGGGCAGGGTGAGTATAATATAGTGTGCATTAATAAAGCATTGTGACACTACCAGCATCTCTTCTTTTGAGTCAAACAGAATTAGTAACAGTCTAAAATTTGACCTGCTCTTTAATTAATAGCCACCCTGCCCTCCAGTGACAGTCACAGTGGGGGCAATGCTGGGTGACAGCAAATGACTTATGCCAGAAGGATTTAAACGTGCTTTGCACATTTATCAAGGAGAGAGAAGAAAGAACGAAAGAAAGAATTAGAAAAATCATGTGTATGTGCAAAGATGATTGGTGGTATTACTACTGGTGGTACAACAACATCACTCAAACTGAGAAGCAGCTTTCATAACAAACAACTAATGATATTTACAATATGTCAACAGTTTAATTGAATGTTGAGTGTTTTTTGGATGATATGGTTTTAAATTTCTTATTAGTCTTTACCTGTCTCAAACAGCACACCTACTAGCCTATCTATCTTCGTCTTTCAGCTCTTTTAATTTGTAGGCATGAGAAATTAAAGCATCATGTCACATCTGCCAAGAAGCCAAGTTATTGTATGTCTTCCAGCTTTGCCTGGAAGGTAGTTAGACTACCTGTTGAACTATTTAACCACCAGACAGGCTTTCTTTCTCTATAAGTTCCACACCATCTGAAATCTAGATATTTCCTTTGTGGTTTGTCTCACTCTCTTTTCAGCTCCACTCAGACGTAGACTCAGGCGATGGCAACATCAAGTACATCCTATCAGGGGAAGGTGCAGGAACGATCTTTGTTATTGATGATAAGACGGGGAATATCCACGCCACCAAAACGCTGGATCGAGAGGAGCAGGCCCAGTACACTTTAACAGCCCAGGCAGTGGCCAGAGACACCAATAAGCCTCTGGAGCCTCCATCGGAATTCATAGTGAAAGTTCAAGACATCAACGATAATCCTCCTGAGTTTCTACATGGGCCATACTATGCCAGGGTGCCTGAGATGTCCAATGTTGGTGAGTCGTAAAATAAAGGATAAGAGGACAAGAGGGGATGCTATATTATGTTTGTGAAATAAAAGAGGAGATTTACTGTATTTCTACATATAAATTGACAAAGAAGAGGAAATCAAATCTCATCATTTTTGCACAGCAAAGCTCTCCATCACATAACGAGTGACGTTCATTAATGAAGTCACTGGTGGGGTTCACAGTCAGTGTTATTTGTCTGCCAAACAGGCTTTTCCATTCATTATTAATTACCGAAGAAATCTAAACACAGGAAGTGTGACAGAGAACAGCAGAATTAGCTGGTACACAGACTAAAAATATATGTAAAAGAAAAAAAATAGCATGAACCAATGGCAGAAGCAAGGAAATGTTTAGCACTAGGCTGGCATGAACAAGAGCTCCTTCCATCTCCCTAGAGTCTCCTTACTAAAAGCTTCTGATCTTGAAAGATTTTCTTTCCAAATATTACGTGGTCTTGGAGAGTTCTCACCCCCTCAAGGCTGACCTGAAGTGAATCACGCTGGCAGTGGTGCAGCCTGAATCGCTGAAAGCCAGAGAAATCCCTTCTCTGAATGGACTGGACTTGCACAGAAAGAACTTCAGAAAGGACTTCTGAATGAGTTTTGT
>JAUMHL010000008.1:6260568-6273022 GCA_032362345.1 Sandelia bainsii | reverse complement strand
CCCAACCTGAATACAGAAGTCTGACAGGGAGGGGTCAGTTGTTGCCATCAACCTCAACCACAGAAGGGGAACAGAAGGAAAGTTGTAATTTGACTAACAGGCCCATGTTCCCTCACTGATGTCAGAAGGAGAACAGATAGAAAAGACAGCCTCTTTCAAAATAACATTGTTGTAATTTATATTTTACACTTTATGTAGTTGCTACATTGAGACCAGGGCTAAATGAAACTTGATTACAGTTACAGTATATACCGGGTGGATTTCATATGGAGTATGATAGTGGTGTGCATATAACTGCAACTGTCCAAACAGCAGATGTGAAACTGAAGGGAAGACTGTAGAGTAGATGAACCAACAAGATTACTGTGTTATTGATGTGACACACTCAGACTGCCCAGTCAATATCACACATCTGCAAAGATAGAACCAGCTGTTTTATGCATTTATGTAATGCATTTATTCAGCATGTACTATCCACAGGCAAGTAATAAAATACTGTAGCTCTAGTTTAAATCTAGACATGTTAATGTTCATCATCTCACGAGTAAAGAAACAGTTTTGACAGTTTTTTGTACGTCCATCAGCCAACTCCAATGAGCCAGCTTCAATTACAGATGCAAAGTTTAATTTTCAAGTTGATCTAATCCATTTTTGTGTTTACATTAATATTTTCTAATCATAATAATGTTTTTAGCTAATACTAGGACGAGTAAGATGTCCATACACTCACACTGTAGATCCTCTTCAGAGACTGTCCTCCTGGTTATTTGAACAAAAATCAAGGTTCTAACTAGATTTTATCTGTGCAAAGAAGATGCAAAAGCCTAATTAGGGGAAAGACTAGCACTTCAGGCTAACGAAATTATGCCATTGATTGGCTTTACTGCAGAGCACATCAAAAACTATTTTAAGTCTTAATTATATAAAGAACACTGAAGGATATATTTACATAGTGGTGATATTTTAGTTAGAAGCTGAAATGTATTTTGATATTGTTCAGATTTTATTCATAATTTTTGGACATAGAATAAAAACTAAAGCCTAAAAACACAAAAGCTGCTGCGTAAATGTGTGGTTGTGTAAGTTGCTGTTACTGTAAATGCGTATAGGAGGTGAGGACGTACACATCTGCAGCTCTAAACTGCTGCTTGTATTACTTTTCTTGAAGGGGATGATGCATGTTGGCTATTATGGAACAGCTCTAAAAAGGACCACACAGCAGGGAATCAATTTTTAGAGTTTTTGTTTTATGGGTTGTGACACATTTAAAAAAGGAAATTTCAAGAACTAATGTGTAAAAAAATTTTATTTCACACTACTAAATTAAATTTGTTTGCCTATTTTCTCATTTTAACTGTGTCAGATTCAGTTAACAGAGTTTTCTGGAAGTAAATTGCTATTGTTAAATAAAAACACTGGATCTTCAAAATGTCCATTTACTGGGGACTAAAATAAACGGCCTTGTTGTTGAGCTTGACAACCATGAATTTTTTCAGATTATCCAATGGGTTTTGAAAGGGTTCCATAAATCCAGGGTTTGATTAACTCTGTCAATGCAAGGAGGAAATATAATGTTTTATTTAAAACATGAAAATCACAAAATTGAAGAGTGGCTGTTTCCATCCAACGATGACGAAATATAGAGAAATAATACTGGAGACCAGCCCCATAGGAGCAGTTCAGCTGCTGTGTCTGAGTGTTTTTCATTCCCATTTCCCATCCAGCCAGTGAAGGAAGGGGAATAGGCACACACTCTGTGACAAGCTTGTTTGTCAAACCGAATCACTGAGGCAGAGTCATCTCCTGACTTGTCTGTCATGTCTGTGTGTCTGTCCTGTAGGTACTTCGGTGATGCAGGTGACAGCTACCGATGCTGATGACCCCACCTACGGCAACAGTGCCAGGCTGGTGTACAGCATATTGCAAGGACAACCGTATTTCTCTGTGGAGCCTCAGACAGGTGAGACTGAAACAGAACCCTTACTTGATTCTACAACCATCTGCACCACAAATCAAATAATGGCTTCCAGCCATGATGTAGTATCACGCAAAGACATAGGCTACGCACAGACAGACATTTGCGTAACTGTGTATCCCAGCATTGTAAACTACAAGCTTGCTATGTCTACCTACCACCTTGTGAAAACTGCTTGTTGCTAAGAACAAACTCAAAGCCATTTGTTTTTTGCAACAGTTCTATCTTCTACCACTCTTAAAGTAAAAAGCTAGGAACTCACTGCAGCAGGGATTGTGTAACGGCAAGTCCTTTCCACTGAAATTGGTGAGGAAATGAAGGCACTGCTGTAAAAAAGAGGTCCCTAGAGGACATTCAGCCTGGTCTCTGCAGTGCACAAGCCTAATATTTGGGTTTGCATTAAAAGAAGAAATTGGATGCAAGGAGAGAAGTTAGGGCAGACACGGAGCTATGATGGGTCAGAAAGAGTAAAGAAGAACAGAAAGACAGAGTTTGGGGTGCAGAGGGAGAGAGAAATTGGTTTAGAGAGAGTGAGTTCATGGAAAAAGAGTGGTTAGGGCACAGAGAGGGAGAGAGATTTGGGCAGAGTAAATCTGTCTAATCAAACCAGTGTTGGGTATTTGACTGGCTCAAATCCATAGCTCACATTTCTAATTGGTTTGGAGATTATCAGCTTTTCATGGTGTCTCTCTCTCGTGTGCACACACACGTACACACGCACGCACACACACACACACAGTTGGCATAATATGACAGTAGAAAGCCTCAACTCCATGACACTGCAGCTAGACATGTGGAAAAAGAAAGAGAGAGATGGAACGAGAGCAGTAGGTGATGAATTAAACAGAAAGAAAAGATTACTGGGGCTTGAAATAGAGAAAAATAAGACTTCACACATATTTAACTAAAATTCTGTTATGTGAACAATGAGCGATGATGTGTTTTCTTACCAAATAAACAACACCTACTCTTAGGAAAGTAAATCACATTGTAAGTTTCTGCTTACCAAATGGTTCTGTTCTTCCAAGTGAGAGTCTTTGACGTCTTTAATTTATTAATTCCAACGTACTAAAATTCTCTAAATGCCGTTTTTGAAAGACATTATTTAGCCAATAACACAAAAATTTAAAATTTGTACAATTTACTTGCGCTACTTGCACACCTATGCATATACACAAGTAAAGGCTGCAACAGGGAATTCAATGTTAAATGAGCAACAGTTTGATGTCAAAATATATCGGTTCAGGTATTATTCGTACAGCATTGCCAAACATGGACCGCGAGGCACGCCAGGAGTATGATGTCGTCATTCAGGCCAAAGACATGGGTGGTCACATGGGTGGGCTGTCAGGAACCACAGAGGTTAAAATCACCCTCACAGATGTCAACGACAATCCTCCGAAGTTCCCACAGAGTGAGTACAAAGACCTTTTCTATCTTTCTATCTACCTGTAACGTTGTAACGCTGTTGGTTTTTTCTCATTTTCTTCAGAGGTGTGAAAGTGACACACATTTTACCAAATGGCACATCAACCACTATTTTGTGTGTGTGCGCGCATTACTCTGTGTGTGTGTAGCCCAGAGAACATGTAGATAGCAATATAGAAACTAGGGAAGTCACTGAAGGAGGCATGAAAAATAACTTAAAAAATCTATTATTAAAGGCTCTTTACTGGCCCCCTGCAATACCCCCAGGCATGTGTGTGTGTGTGTCTGTGTGTGTGTTTAAACCTCTCCTTGGGATATGTGGAATTACTGATGTGCTGAGCAATAAAAAGCAGTAAAATATTTAGCCTGGGTTTGTCAAGGACTGCAGACTTGATGTTTTAAAAGGCAAAGACAGAGAGAAACACTTGGAAATTTGTTCTGGTAATAATATTTGAAAAAGCGATTTGTATTAATTCAAGTATTACTTATTTGAGTATTACTTACTTATAAGTATTTTACTTTCTTGTATGAACCTCATCTAAAATAATATATGATCAGTTTTCTGGCAGTGTCGGATTTCCCAACCTTGACAACAATGCAACCAAATGATTGGACTGTTAGACTTGAAGAAGCAACAAACAGGATGGAAGACACATCCTTAATATGATTTTTTACTGTGTTCTGTTTTGCATTATTTTGCATGTCTGTTCAGTTGCTTAATAACACAAATTTTCCAAAATGCTGTTTATGGTTGCATAACTAATGTTCAAACCAAATTTAACTTCCCTCATTTACTGGTTCACAGGAACAACCTAAATCACAGCAGTGATTTACATCACTGTATTTTCTGTCTACTTCTATGTCCAGCACCCCCTTTCATTCAATCTGTGTCTATCATCTCTTTCACCCTGTCTTTTCCTCTTATATTTCTTGTTCTCCCTTATTCTCACCTCCTACCCCCCTGCAGCTCTGAGGAGAGGGATTCCTGGCAGATGTTCAGCAGAGTAGCTTCAGGAATGGATGGAAAGAACGGAGAAGGTGGGGGTTGGGGCGACTAAGGCTCAGGATTTCACCTGTGGAGAAGCTGAATAGGCGAGAAAAGAGAGAGAAAGACACGGGCAGAAGCAGTGAGGGTGAGAATGTGAAAGACAAGGGGGATGCAGAGAGAGAAAGAAACTGTCAAAATCAACTCTCTAGCTCCGGTGTATTCCAACAAGCTGATAGTGTTTCAGTATCCTGCAATGAAAAGCTAAAATCTGATTCTGTAGACAAATGGACAATATTGTGAGGGAAGTTAGAATGAGAAGAGTTTTGTGGTCACTAGTCCAAGTACGTTTCATACCAAGAAATCCACATTTTATAGTGCAATGTGCCTTTAAATGATGCACAGGACAAAGCTAAAATATACAGTAAGCTCAAAAATAAATGTTAAGGTAAGGCTGGGCAATAAAAGGATTAAGATAATTATCGCGAAATAACTTCTTCCATCCATGTATTGACAGAAAACAGGAAAGCCAATGATAAAGAGGATAACATTGTGCTGGATCAGTCATATGGCTGGAAAAGAGTCGACCTAACCTGGCATGTCTGTACCACATGAGGTTAGGTTGACACACAGCACAGTGCATAGGCGGATCATGCTTTAGAACACGCACAAAGCCTTAAACTTATAGACCGGTCATTATGGACTCAAGCACTGTCAAAGATGTCAGATTTAAGCGGCTGAATTAACCTTATGATACTGTCACATCTCACTTAGCACTAACAGAGTAAAAGGGAACCTTTAACCTTGACAGAAATAGTGATTTGATTTATAGGGCGATATATACTGATATCAAATGATAAGAAAAAAAATTATCACTATACATTTTTTCCCCCTAGCCCTATGTTCAGGTTAGACTGCAAAGCTCAAAAATGTATTAATTTAACAATGTTTATTACTGATGTTGTAGGCAGTGTCGGGGTAGTTACTTGACAAGTTATATATTGCATATTAGTTATTACCGTTCATTAAAAGTTACTTTTTAAGCAGCAACTTATAACCATCAACAAAGATTTGGCCCAGTCCTATCACACATGCTGCCCAAAAATGAACATGTCCTAAACACAAAGCCATAAGTAAGCCAAGCTTCATTAATAAACAAAATTACCTGCTCCTGAGCTTAGGTTTAGGGCTAGCTTACTTATAACTTGACTCTTCACACTTCTAAATCGACTGAATGTGGCAAATAAGCTTTCTGAAAGGGACACCACTTATCCTCCACTATATACTCAGTTACAAGCCACATTAGGTCTTTCAAAGACAATTGCTGTGTCTGAAATCACTCCCTGTTCACTCAATCACTACTCCTTGGTCTACACTCAGTAGCCCATCAGTAGTGAGCAGTAAATTGATTCAGACATTTGCTAATCATTGCCACATTGCACCATCACTAATAAGTTAACTGCATGAAATGCTGTGTACAGTACTTTTTTCATTCATTCAGGAAGTTTTGAGAGCAACATATAGTGGACACATTTACATGTTCAGCATTTGGACACTACTACAAAATGGTAAACATGTCATAAATTGCACTATACAGTAAACAGGGAGTGATATTTTAACTGTTTATACCAACAACAGGGGTTGCAGTACCAAGATTTGCTGCTTCACCTTTCTGTTGCACGGAGAAGTTTGCAGTTATCTTTGGGTGTTCAACATCTGAGTCCAATTTTGTTAGTATAACATGCAATTATTATTGATTAACAATAGTACATAAATCTGTCAGCAAATTACATGACACATATTGCAGCTCTCGACTGACAGCCATGGCAAACTTTGAAAATGAGCGAGCTTGAAGAAGCTGCTACGTGAAATGCGTTGATTGCAGATTTGTTTCTGTACAAATAATTAAAGTTAATCAATGAGGACTGAGTAAGGGTGCTAGAATTTCTACTATTCCTGAGTGACTTTCATGCTCCAGTTCAGCAGCCTGGTAGATGGAGGAGCACACAGCTGTGCACTGGATTAGCATCTTTTGATTTACCTCTCTGACAACGTCAATCAAATCTGAAGACACAGCATCAGAGGTTACAGGTTAAATAAAGTAAAGAAATGGCCAGGACCAGGAAAAATCATTATGAGGAGTCAGTAAGGATGGGTTCGTTAACTACAGACCAACCTTCTGTTTCCATATCCCAAAGTGGATATAAAACACTTTGAAAATAAGATTAACAGCAGAAAGCAGGTTTTATAACCACATATTATCACGTTCGTAGTAGTACCTACTCGCATTACTTGTAAATATCAGCTATGCATCACCGGCTTTTTACATCTGTGATACAAGACACCAAATAGCTAAATGTTGTGCTAGTTAGGTATCCTTGCTTTAAAAAAAAGTGGAAGCAGTGCAAACACCTGCAGGAAAAGTCTCCCAGATGGTGTGAATGAGGACAGTGATTACTTATTTAGTAGCTGGGCAGAGAGAGAAAGAGGAAAAAATTGGAAATGAGATAAGAAAGTCAAGAAAGAAAAAAAAAACAGAGCCAAAGCAGGAGGCAAGAAACGACAAAAATAAAACAGATACAAAGAGAGAAAAACAACTAAAGAGATAAAAACAGACAGAAAAAGATATAACGCACAGCTTGACTCCCTCTCATGTATTCCAGCAGCTTTTTCAGTTTCCATTCAAGCTGTTGTGTTTTTTTCTTTCACTCTAAGGCTTGATCTCTCCTCCTCTGTCTGTTTTTCACAGACTTTCTGTCCCTGTAATTTTCTCCCTTTCACTTCATTATCAAGCATCTTTGGTTTGCCACCCCAAAAATCCATCAAAGCACAGACAGAAAGAGGAGCTGAAAAACGAAGGGAAATAAGCGACTGTTCTTAAACTCTCCCAGACTTCAGTCTTTATTAGACTGACATGACAGAGGGTTTTGTTAAATACTGTTAATACAGTGTATGCCAGACACAGTTCCTCACACCTAGCTCTCTCACATTCCCGTTTAAACAGGAACAATGCAGAACAAAGCAGATAATAAAGACATTCAAAGCTGTGAAGGATAGTCTTTTGGTTCTGCAGACTTTGTATTTGCACATATCACTTAACACCCATGTCTTGCTATTGCTATACCAGGACCGTCTCTTCTCGTAGCAAAAAAAGCAAATTAGAATCTGTCAGTCACAATTCCCTGACATGACTTAAAAATATAATTATCATTCAAAAAGGTATTTCTGTGGGGTATTAAATCCATCTTAAATCTTGTATAGCATTTCTTTTGCCAGGTTGAGATAGAAATGCAATAAATTTTGTGTTGAAAATTAGTTAGAGATGTTCACACCACAATGATCTCATCACAGTGTTGTTTCTAATCAGATGTTAACATTTGGATTATATCTGTAAATTGAGTCCTGAAAACTGGACTTCTTTCTTGTTGTCGCAAGACAACAAGAAAGAAGACTGTAGCAGTCGAATCTTCACCTTCACTTGAATTATATACAGTACATGCCCACTGCATGTGTGTAAACCATTCCCTCCTTGCACAGAATGATAAAAACATAACTGTGTTAGTATTATATGTTGTGAGTATATCCTGCTAGTACACAGTACACAGAGTACATAATCTAATCAAAAAGTGGGTCAATTATGTGGGATTATTAACAATCAAAGAAATCAATTTAGCGTTGCTAAGCACAAAACCAAACTCAGCACTGGTTCACATTCACCACAGCTATTTTAACACACACCACAGAGACATATTAGGTCTATGAATAATTAATCATCACTTATCTGATGATAACACATCATAAATTACACAGTAACACAAGGCATAATTGTTCTACTTTGAGTAATCAGATTACAATAACTGATCTAAGAGACTGCAGTCATTATATGAGTTACATTCATGAGGCTCTTTATTGGGGTCTCTATAGACTTCCTTACTGGTTTTATAAGCTTCTCTTACCAAGACTGACATCTGAGTCAACATAAACAACACAATCATTCATGGTTGAGTAATAAAAACAACTACGGACTTTCTCACCCTCTTATATTCACTTTCCCACAGAGTAACAGACTAAACAAAGCAAGGTTTCTGTTTCTGAAAAAGAAAACAGTGTGGGTGATTTATGAGTGCATGACATATTTAGTGAAGGTCTCACAGTTGATTCTACTGTGGTCCTCGAATGTAAATGTACATTTCCTGTACGTGCTGTGCTTCTTTTTCCCCCCAGGTGTGCCAGACTGCCTGTGTGTTTTGTCATACAATGTTTAACTAAGCTGCCAGGAACCACTGAAGTTAAGCTACTTAGCAAATGCAAGAATAGAACGACAGGAAAAGAGAGGAAGGGAAAGGGCAAGAGGAGGGCAGGGATGAAATGAGCTTTTAGCCAGAATAGACAGGCGGGAGAGGGAGAAAGGAAGAGGAGGAGAAGAGGAGAGACAGGCGTGAGAGAAATTGGGCGGAGAGGGGGAGGAGAGGTGAGGATGAACGGGGAGATTTAGAAGGGGAGAGTCAAATGCGAGCTAAAGAGGAAGGGAAAGGAGAGGAGGGATATGGTGAAGATCGATGGAGATGGGGGTAAAATAAAAAAATAGAAGGCTGGAAGGTGGCAGGAGGGATTTGGACTGAATGGAACATGTCCTGTGAACCGTCTTCCCTCTCCACTCGTATTTACTCGAAAACTACATGACCAAATGAATTTCATGATTCAAAGGACCGCTACACCTGGACGAGCAGGATAAACATGCTAATGGTGCACGAACCACAAAATGATGATTTCACTTTGGGCTCAACATCTGAATTATAGAGTAGGAGGAGGAAGAGAAGATGAAGGATGGAGGAACCAGGGAAAGACAGACAAGAATGGGGAGCTGCAGAGAAGGTGTAGGAGGAGAAAGGAAGGTAGAAATGACAGATTTGGAAAAAGACAGGCAGAGGTGAGAGGAGTGAGCAGGATTTTATGATAAAATGAGCAAAGACAGAAGACAGATGAACGAAGTGGAAAGGGGGAGGAGTGAGGTGATAGGCGGAAAGAGTATGTGAGAAATGGGAGAAGGATTAAAGAGGAGAGAGAGCAGACATATGGTCCTACTGCTCTCATTCTGCAAACCAGGTGTCTGCACCCTCAGACACACACACCTGACACCATAGGGGATATTAAAATCTTTTCGGCCATATGAGACAGATGGTATAGCTCATGTTAGTCCCTCTCTGCCCTCCAAAACTGACCTGCCTCAGATAGTAAACACAGTGGCAGCCAGCCAGGAATTCTCTAAAGAGTGTGGAATACCAAAGCTAGCTATAACCGCAAGTTGACACTCACCAACCAGCCACCAAGCCGCCTAAATTTTCTGCATTTATTCTTCCAGGTGTGTATCCCATGTCTGTATCAGAGGATAAAGTGCCAGGAGAGGAGGTGGGCCGACTTAAGGCCAAAGACCCTGACCTTGGAGACAACGGACTGGTGAACTACCGCATAATAGACGGAGATGGTGTGGGCATGTTTGAACTGACCACTGACTCTGAGACCAGAGAGGCTGTTATCAAACTGAAGAAGGTAAGGAAAGAAGAAAAACAGATACTTACGGATTTGTCAGCAGCAGAAACAAACTGACATTGAAACTTTCAATTGTTACCCACCTTTAGCTCCATTTTTTATCTTTACCAGCTCCTCTGGGAAATATGTGGAAATATTTGTCTACTGTTTGGTGCTGAACAGCTAGCACACAGTATGATTTTTAACGATTTTAAACTGTAAACAGCTGCTTTCCAGGCCAAAAACCATACTATGAGAGTGGCAAGTGGAAGAAAACAGAAGATTTGCAGGCCTGGCAACCAAATAATGAGCTGAATATTGCTATAAAGCTCAGTAAAGGCTAGTGGAGCTGCAGATTCACATAATAATTCCACAGAAGGTTCCTCACAACAAGCATCCCTTTTCACACCATTATCATCATTGCCTTTTGATGCACTGTTTTGATTCAACTGTCGTCTAAAAATCCGAGGAGGTTATATTTAACAATTCATTTAAAGTTGACTGCTCATGGCACCAACATGATCCACAATGGAAAAGTAACAGTGGAGACATTGTTTTTGTTGGTGTCTCATCACACAAATTCAAAAAGACATGTTATAAGTTTGACGGTTTCCAGTAAAGAACATTAGCAGACCAGAGTGTTGTTAGCTGATAGTGGCTGCTGGAATAGCTAGCTCTTATGGAAACTATGCGAGTGTCATCCTCCACTTTTTCAATTTACCACCACAGAAATGTAGTTGAGAAAGCACATTTTCTATGGACAAAGCAGTTTAGTATGAGCCTCTCTCAGATTTAAGTCTTTCTTTGTATTTGTTAGTTAATATAATGTCTTGAGAAAAGGAAAAAAAGAAATGATGTCTGACAAAATATAAAAAATGAAAAAAATACAAATATGGCGCAGTATGGAAAGCAGAAAGGTTTTGTTCCCTTCCTTGGCAGCTATCACAGTTTCTTATTGTGTTTGATATGAACACTGACTTTCAGTGCATTAACTTTCATGCTTCTCTAGGCCAGAGAGCTCATCTTCTGCCCTGTGACTGTAACCCCTACGTGCACCAACACACACACACACGCACAAACTGTGACTATAGCTTTCAGTGATCCAACTCAGCACACACAATTACTTTTTCTCACTCTCTCTCTCTCTCTCTCTTTCCCTCTAAAGCACACACAATCTCATATTCTCTCAAACACACACAGTCAATCCCTCCATCTCAAACACACACAGAGCTCTGTCAAATACACATAAACACACTCATTTCCCCCCCTCTCTCACACACACATACACACACACACACACACTGTATTTTTTAGCTGCAGGTCAGGATTATGAGCTGAATCTTCCAGTGAGCTGCAGTAGCCTGCTTTTCCCTCCTGTGGCGTCCGACCCCCTGAGTCTTTCAGTTTAAGAAGTAATAGTATTTACAGTCAAGTTATCGTTATGTGAGGGAAAATAAGAATGAAATGTACACCAGAGGCTTGGAAAATGCTCTTTTTTCTTCACTTTTAGATGATTATCCTAGAAAAAGACACTTTTGTAAAACTGTTTTAGATTTGTCAGACCCACAGAATCACACAGAGGTGGTCAGTTGTGTATTTTCCCCCAGAATCTCCAAACCATGTGCTTATACAGTGAAAGACTTGGCATTTAAGTATGTAATTATGTGCTTATACGTATGACGGCATTTGTGGCAAGTTGCATTTCCCATCTAGACAGCTATGACGTTGCTCAAAAAAGCAGCCATCCTTAACCTACAGCTTGTTTTTACTGACGCAGTGGGAAAATCTCTGTCTGAATCAATCGATGTGAGTCTGTTTCATGCTTTTTCTCACAACTGTCTGTGTGTGAGGGATCTGGAGCTCAGTGCAGGAGCATGGCATTAAGACTGCCAGGTTTAGGGGCAGCTCTCTTCCCACTGGTTTCATGAGGACTGAGCAGGGAAATGAGTGAATGATAATGAGTAATGCTCCCTGTAGTCTTTCTGTAACTATAATTTGTGTGCTTTGGAGCAAGGCAGTAAATCCATAGAGTGGGCATCATCCAAAAGTAGAAAACTATGTGGTTTCACAGGACAGCTCTCAGGTGGCAGTTTGTAAATATGGCTGGATTTGAAGGAGGACTTACACACTGATGACCATTTTTTGTACAATATATTCTATATCCTCACATAAAGCACCTTTTAAGAAGCTATATGTGCAAAGCAGGAAGACCTGATCAACTCACAGATCAAAGAGCAACTGATTGCAATGGAGTGGCCCATTATGTCCGTGTGTGCATGTGTTTGGCTATAACCCATCTAAATGTAGAAAACTGTGCCTGAGAAATGATAAATGTGCGTGTCAACATCTTGTGCTAAACTCAATGTAGCTAAAACTAGACACAATGAGTGACTTCATTGTAAAAACAGTCTTTCATACACACACAAGCTCATGTGAATTAAAGCACAGGTGAGTGAAACTAGATATATACACTACTCACAAAAAGTTAGGGATATTTGGCTTTCGGGTGAAATTTATGGAAAACGTAAAAAGTTCAC
>JAUMHL010000008.1:6211171-6260468 GCA_032362345.1 Sandelia bainsii | reverse complement strand
GGTTATAGTGCATTTTAGGTTCATCCTGAAATTTCACCCGAAAGCCGAATATCCCTAACTTTTTGTGAGTAGTGTGTATACACACACACACATTCAGCTCCAGATTAGTTAAAGGAGCCAATTGATCTTTTATCATGAATTTGGTTTCAAGCTGTCCAATTGTTTGAAGTTAGGTTAGACTGTACTCGCAATCATAACCATTTCAAAATATGTAATCAGCTCTTGTGATTTGTCAAGACCTCAGTGTCACAATAGCATAAATAACAAACAAATTCAACCAGCAGCACTAATTTCATTAACTACTATTCAAAAACACGCTGGTTACTTACAGTTCATATGATATGATAACGTGTCATATCATGCAGCCACATTCTTGTGCTTCTCAACCTGATTATAGCATGTCAACACAGATTTGTGTATATTTATGTGTACTGTATGTAGAAAAGGTGTGTGAGTCTTTGATTGCATCCAAATACTTCTCAGGGGAAATCACCACGTTTTTGCACCCCGAAAGCTGTGCAACGCAAAAGCCAAACACACACATTCACACACGAAGACTCACATCTAACACACTTTCAAATCAGCATTGACAGTAGCCTTCACTAATCTCTATTCTCTCACCCTCCTTCCCACAAACACACACATGCACACACACACACGCACAGGGGGATGAGCTTTAATCAGCTATTCTCTTTCAACTGTGTCCTGACGAAAGCAGTCCACAGAATATTAAGGAGCTGTGTGTGTGTGTGTGTGTGTGAGAGAGAGAGAGAGGGAGAGATAAGGGGGAGGTATTGTTGTGAATATTATTAATATCACACTGATTACGCAAAGAGAGAGAATCAAGAAAGAGTGGATCTGTAGATGTAGAGACTGAGGTAAAGAGAGAGAGTGCATGGGAGGACCCAGAGACAGAGGGGGCGTAACAAAAAGCAGAAAATGAAAGAACTGGGTCACATCTGTCTTATTAGTGATGTACCAGTGATTAACACGTTAAACACCTACACATACACCACAGAGGTGGATGTTGCTGCAACTGGCTGAGTGTTGATCAATCGTTTTAGAGAAGAAACCTAATATAATATAATAACCTAGCTCCAGCACTGGTGTTTGCCTTTTCTCTACTATAAGGTACCTTTTATCAATAAGAAGGAGAGTTGTCGCACCACTGACTAAATTCTGAGACAATCGAGCCAATGACATGACTATCATGCTAAGTCATATCATTGGCAGCCTCAATGCATAACATTCGGTAATGGTAGTCTTGGTGACAACCACATCCCATGTAACCCTCAGTAAACCTTGTGTGTCAAATTCAAATCTGTAGTAGCTTCACTTTTTTTTTCTAGCACTCCATACAGGGTTTATGAACCATCTCTTCTCCCACTGGGATTTCATTAAATGATGGCAACATGGAGATGAAAAGATCAAGCTTGCTCCTGGGACTTTGCCAGTGCAGCATCCAAATACCAGCTGGAAAAATAGTGGTATTGGAAAGTGGTTATTATCTGAATAATACTGAAAAGAGTGTTCTTGGTTACTGTGTTCATGGCTACGACAGAGCTGCAGATGAGTGTAAGTCGCAGCCAAGCGCTGCTGGCAGTGCACGAGTCCTCATAATCAGAGCAGAGAGCATCTCTTGGGTGTCACAGCTTTTATGCAATGACTGCCAACACATTTGTTGACAAAGGTTTTCCCGGCAGTAGTATACTCTCAGTTGATGAGAATGGAAGTTACGAGAAAAAAGACAAATTCATAAGACCAGACACCACAGAGCAAACCGTTTGGCTCAGGGTCATTGCCTTGTAATTGCTACTTCTTTTAATGGCTGAATTATAATATTATGTTTTTAGTTTTGGCTTACGACAGCATACCTCAAAGCACACTTCACTATCAAGGCCATTACAAGTCAATGTTTTTTTTCCCAGTATAAAGTAAGTGTACTGAAGCTCGGTTCATTTTGAGTGAATTCAATCTCAGGGTTTGATGCTGTGATACTGAAAAACCCTTCCAAGGATTTTAAACAACAACATACTCTTAATTTGCCTATGTTTCTTATAACAGTGTAATACAATATGAAAAACTACAGAAAAAAGAGAAATCAAAAGACTTACATGTCATCTGCAACCTTGTGACCCAAAACAATCTCCAGTGTCTTTGATCATGTGGCGGCCCAAAATCCCAAATCTAATCCAGGCTCATTAAAATCAGACTAGTATTGTTTTCATCTGATGATGAAAACATCCCAACAGAAACAACAAAATTATTCATTTTTGGTCCCAAACTGCTCATATCACACAATGTAATATCATGCAATGCAGAATATCTTGAAATTAAAGTCAGTATTTAGCTAAGTCATGGTTCTGTTGCTCTGTAATAGTAGTGGTAACAGCCGATAAAACTGATAATATCCTGGTTTTCATTCATGTAGCAACAGCTCCCCCTACCACAAGACAATGTTACAAGTCTCTCGCTGCATTTCACAAAGACAGTACAGTCTCTGCAGGGGATTAACAGTGCATTTCTTCATCATGTAGATATAATTACACTGAATAAAGATAATAAACAATTTCAACAAGTGATCAATCAGAGAGGGTGTTTAATTGGAGGTGTATTAAGATTAAGTGATGTGAATGCTCTCTCTCTCTCTCAGCCGGTGGACTTTGAAACTAAAAGGACATACACTTTGAAGGTGGAGGGATCCAACCCTCATATTGATGCTCAATTCATCGCTTGGGGGCCTTATAAGGACGAAGCCACAATAAAGGTATTTATGCACAATATGTTTGTAAAATGACGTGTTAGTGTGTGTCCTTAGATGTGTGCACACAGTTACCATGAAAAGTGCATGTTTTTGATTGTGTGCAAGAGAAGGAGCTTGTTTCTGAGAGTGACTGAAAAATATATCACAGGAGAATTTGAACAATTCTGTGTGTTTGTGTGTAGATATCAGTGGAGGATGCAGATGAGCCTCCTGTGTTTGTAGCTCCCAGTTACACTTTTGAGGTAGAAGAAAACGCGCCTGAAGGCACCCTGGTGGGACGAGTCCACGCCAAGGACACTGATGTTGCCAACAATCCTGTCAGGTAACACTGACACAAATACGCATAGTATATACACGCACATTCACTAAAACAGGATTGTAGCGGTGGGAGAATTTCAATTTTCACACTAGTGTAAACGCCCCTGGAATACTGCCAGAAAAAAATAACTATTAAACAGCATTCCTTCCTTGAACAAACAGTGTGACTCAGAGAAACTTGGCTTTACACTCATATTTTTATACAGAAACAGAAACATGAAGTTTTCAACAGAATTGGGATGCAAAAAAGGATTACAAAAGCATAGCCAGACACACTAAAAACAATCACCAGATACAGTCTCAAATAGAAGAAACAAATACATTAAACACATATTTAATTCTTAATTATAGTGATTAAATGTGCTATATTCTAATAGCAATTATGCTAATGCTGTGTAGGTACATGATACCTCGGTACACAGACGTAGAACAGTTCTTCAGCATAAACTCAGAGGACGGCATGATTACCACAACGAGACCACTGGACAGAGAAACGCAGGCCTGGCATAACATATCTGTGTCAGCTACAGAGATAGGTATGTATGTACACATATACACACACAGACACATATCTAAACATAGATAAACGTTAAAAGATTTTGAGTTCAGTATGATGTGTGAGGGCAGGTGGGTTTCTCACTAATTCTCCTTCTTAAATATAAACAGACAAATATTTTGAATCAACATCACTATATGAAATGAATACATATTTGGAAATATTACTGGTTTATTTCCACACTCAAATTCTACCTACTGTGGCTGAATGTGAAACGACACAATGGCTATGAGGCTCTGAGCACTATTGTACTGATAATTTCAGCCATTCCAAAAGAGCAGTTAGTGTGCCTGTGTTTGATCTTGGCTGTTGTGTGTACTTTGTCCTACTGATATGGGATCGAGAGCAAACAGATGGAAAAATCTCAGATAGCCACAAGGCTGTATATTTTTTGGCATCCACAGGACAGCCTGTCATTCTGTAGCGCTGGTCCATGTACAGAACAAAAGTGGATTCAAGCTACTGTCTTTATTTTTGCTCCCTCTGGGTGGGACTAAAGTTAGCATTTTTGAATGAAAGTCAGCAAACAACTGCCTAAACCTTAGTGAACGAATACAGCTTCAGTTAGGAGGGAGTGCTGTACAGTAAATATTGTTATTTAGAGTATCCAGTAATTACCCCAGTTTGTATTCGATGCCTGATGTTTGCCCATGTAGCATATTATGTAGTTTTCATGTGCCTTTTTGGATCATGTATTTGTAGCGCTTGGCTACTGATCGACAATCAAGTTATCTGACATTTGACTAGTAAACTGACTAATAAAACTGTGACATCTATGATCTGAACTTCTTTTTACCGTTAGTGTTGTTAACTGGATTCACAAATAAAGGGCGTTGTCAAGGAAGACGCATAGACACAAAAATATGAATAAACAAAAGAACATCTGAGTACACGAAAACAGATATTAAAACCCTGATGCAGTGAAATATGTGAAAAACCAAAGTAAAAACAATTGAACCTTCACTGAAACATAACTATTCGTCTCTTGCTAATTCAAACAATCTTGCTAAACATACAGAGAGACTGAGGGGAGAAAAGGGGGTAGGCAAGTTGAGCCACAGGACCTCCAGAGGTTTCTCTCCCTTGCTTCACCCCACAACCCCTCCAGTCAGCGAGCCACAGTGGCCCCACCCTGGTATTCTGTGGTTGGGGCTCAAACTAGCTGAGCGCCGCGTGGTTTCCCTGTGGCGTGTTAGACGCCAGACGGCCAGATGGAAACAGGCCCACCGCCCACAAAGCTAGGACCATTTCAGGCTACGCTAACCGCTAACAGGCCCTGGGAAGCTAAATAAATGCCTGGTAATGACAGGGTAGTGGAAAAATCATACCAACTAGAATTGCAAATATGCAAGGCAGCACAGAGTGGATTTTTAAGATGAATGGATAGAAAGAAAAATACACCGCTCTCTCATCTTTTATAGATGAATCAGGAGCTCGTGCTTGCTTTGTGTCTATTTTGGATGTTTAGATGTTTCTGTTTGCCTCACACCATCTTTTCTTCATTCTAATCTACAGCATAACTTGACATTTGTCACTATTGCACATCAAAATAAAAGTGTGGTTAAAAAATAAAAGTGTGGGGATCAGAGTAAATGAGTGGCAGACTGGATATTTTGATGTCTCACAAACTCATGTCTGTAATTTTTGCAATCAAAATAACAAATAGCTGGGTGAGTGGCAGACTGATTGACAGGCAATCTTGTTGGGAAATATTCATAGTTAGCTTTGTGCCCGCAAACATTAAACATGGATTAGAATATACAGACACACAAGCAATCAAAAACTCTAGAGCACAAATGTTATTCTGTCTTTAATGACTTTGAAACTGCTTTGAATCTTTCTATGTAGCAGAGTGCTCATGATTGTGCCGTGTGTGTGTGTGTGCGCGCGTGTGTGTGTAGGAGGCCACCACCAAGACACTAAAGTGCGCGTTAACATCAAAGTCAAAGATGTGAATGACAACGCCCCAGAGTTTGCAACCAACAACGAAGTCCTCATGTGTGAAACTGTGGTACCAGGGAAGGTATGTGTATCAGCATCATCATATGTGGTTGTTATCCAGGATTATGGTAAACAACCCTCCAAATGGAGTTGTACATTTATGTGTTTTGTTCTGATCTGTGTTGTTTAGGTTATTGAAACAGTAAGTGCCGTGGACAAAGACGAGATGGCTCACAGGCAACACTTCACATTCAGCCTCGCTCCGGAAGTTGCCCACAACCACAACTTCTCCCTCAAAGACAACAGAGGTAGATGACCTTTCAAATATAAATTTCTATATCTCTCTCGCTTCCTTTGTTCCTTTCTGTTTCTTTCTTATATTCTGTTTTTAGCCCTTTCTAATGGCTAATCTAACTCCTTCTTCATCTGAGGTCTCTTTCTCTCCCTCTCTTGCCTTTCACTCAGATTAGATCAAAGCATAACCAGATGGAGGCTTACAGTACCTTGTAGAAAGCAGCAGGTGCTCTGAATCTCGTGTCGCACACACACACGAATGCACACATGTCCTGCGGGCTGTAGTAATTGCAGTGAATGTCTCTGTCCGTCTGTACATATATCTTTGGGGGGCAACTGATTGAATTAAGTTTTGTGAGTGCTGGGAGAGAGAACGAAAAAGAGAATAGTTACATAGATATATGAGATGTGAGATTCAAGGGAGGAAAATATATCATTGAGGAACTTACTGGGAATCTAACATGCTGTATCAGGGAGTCTTTCTTTAATGGTTATGTATCAACACCATGGTTTGGCATCTAGACATAGAGAGAGAGAGAAATGCATAGATTTATCCCACCTGTACAGATACTCTCGGATCCACACACATCAGTGCTGTGGATCTGGATCTGCCGGCAGAAGGGTGATAGCAACAGGTGACAGTGACGTCAGTAGCAGAGAGGGTTCTGATTCACCATCACTCTCTTTAGAGCTGAAACATTTTAGTAATTCCTTCTGAGCTCTTTGAAATTTTTTGTGGTGATGTGTTGCTTTATTCTTCCTTGCATTGTTCATGAGCTGAACTAATATAGAAAGATGATTACTGTTGCTATTTTACTGTACTTATTTGAGGAATTAATGTAGATGCAACCACCGAAAGAAAATAAAGGACAAAACATTCCACTGTGCTAGCTGTGTGTAGGTGTGTGTGTGTGTGTGGCATCCAATCTATAGTGAGTTTCACACCTGCAACACAAAGGAAGAAGAACTGAGGGGGATGAAAGGAGATAAGGAGTGATCCATTTGGTTGAATCAAATTGTTTGGTAAACAAAATGCAAGAAATTGCGACAAGAAATGAGCAACTGCTGCTAATAAGCACATGAATGTAGAACACTGTAAAACTGCAAAGTTTGTACATTAGCAAATCTGTGTACATTTAATATAATTTGATGTTGATGCAATAATTATGACCCACTCTCCTTACATTGCTTTAAGTACTGTGTTCAGCACAATACAAAAGCTTGTACATGTTTCACTGTAATGTATTTTTAATGTAAATGTTAAAAACTTGTTGTTTGTTGGTGATGAAGCTTCTGAAATGGCTCCAAAGTACCCCATCCCATCCACTGTTGGCAATAAAGCTTATGTGACATTAGAACAGAACTGTTTGAATAGGAAGGAAGAGAGAGGCTGACAGCAGGAAGTGTGCTCGGTGGGGGCAGGTGGTGGAGGATACTGCAGAGGCAGAGTTAGCTGCTAGGCTATCATTGCAGCAGTAACAGTGGCTTTTGATTACACTTCTTCCCCTGCTGATGAATGGACCCGCTATTAAACAGGAATTTAATATCACCAAAGTCACACCTCATTGGCTCTTGTGTGTGTCTGTGTGTTGGTGGACAAAACTGGCTGTGTGAAGACAATGATAAAGGAGGAAAATGTGTGTATAAGTTGCTGTGAGAGTGAGCAAAAAAAGAACTGCATTATGTGTGATGAAGTCCAAGTAATAATAGTAGTAATAATTTGGATTTGGGAAACTCAACAGCATGTACCTACTGCCTTATAAACTCCACTGCTGTTTAAAAAGACCAACTTTCTACCATTTTTCTAATCATCTTTCTATTTACTTACCAACAAATTTCTATCTCTTCACAGACAGCACAGCCAGCATCTATGTGCTGCGTAAAGGATTCAGTCGTCTGACCCAGGATGTTTATTACCTTCCCATTGAGATAAATGACAATGGTTTCCCTGCTATGAGCAGCACCAACACCTTGACCATCAGAGTGTGTTCCTGTGACAGCAAAGACACCATCCTCTCCTGTAACGTGGAGCCCTACGTTCTACCTGCCGGTCTCAGCACTGGAGCACTGATAGCTATACTAGCCTGTATAGTCATCCTGCTGGGTAAGAGCTGGTTGAGAACACACACACACAAAAGATTAGTGATTTAGATGCGACTCCCTTGTTGCAACATGAAACTTCAATTGTTTGCCTGATTATCCAGCAGTGTGTTTACAGAATGAGTCTAATCTAGATATTAATCAAGTCTTTCAACTCGCTTTCCCAATAATACCAAACATGCTTGATATTTACTTTACTCTGAGGTGAAACACAGGGAGCTCAGTCAGGCTGTCTACCTCCATTGATGCCCTTATTCAAATTGCACTTCAGCAGTTGAGCTTATTATGATAAGAGGCCGTGGAGTCACTTTTCTATCAGCAGCTACAGCATTATTTTCTCTCATACCTCATCATGTATCGAGTCATTTAGTGTGGGCACATGGTTGTAAGAGGAACAATCAGTTTGTTTTTATGAAAATCTGCACAATACAGAAGCCGCTAAAGTCTTCAATTGTGTTTCCAGCTTTAATTTTTTTCCACAGCCCACTCGGCTACCAACATTGCATAACTAAATTTTCACAAACTACAATGTAAATTGTATTTTTACAGTTGCAGTATACACTGCATTTTACTGCACAACTAGAACCTGTTAGAAGCCTGACATGTTGATGACCACCTGCAATTAAAATGGCATGTGTGTATAGCACAATGCTATAATGATATTAATTGAACTGTCCAAGGTCTAATTACATCTCCTAGAGTGCACACTAATTATCTAATGCTCACGTTTTGACTTTTTCACATAGGCAGTGTGAGGATGGTTATGTAATCGCTACACGCAAAACAATTTTTGAGTGTGATTTGTGTTGTTGTGTTTCTCTTTGGCAGCAATAGTGGTGTTGTTTGTTGCCCTGAGGCGCCAGAAGAAGGAACCATTGATAGTGTTTGAGGAGGAGGACATCAGGGAGAATATCATCACTTATGATGACGAGGGAGGTGGAGAGGAGGACACTGAGGCTTTCGACATTGCTACATTGCAGGTATGAAAGAAGGCAGGGTGACAATAACATCCCAGCATTGTCTTTTGTTTTGTTTTTATGTCATGTTGAACAACATAATATGCACAGTAATTTAAGAAAGATGTGTGATGGGTGGTCAAGAAGTCATGTGACTCAACTTCACTATGGTCAAATAACATTTTTATATTTTAGTTTCTGGCCACAGCTAAACTATTTTATACCAAAAAGGTCTCTAAATTTTGTTCATATTCCACTTATCTAATGGTAAGATTTTAAAGCCAGGTGCTCTCTTTCCAACTGTACAGAACCCAGATGGTGCCAATGGTTTCCTACCAAGGAAAGACATGAAACCAGAACTCCAGTATCCCATCAGGCCTGGCATTGGCTGCCCTGCAGCCAACAGCGTCGACGTTGATGACTTCATCAAGACTCGAATTGCAGAGGCTGACAGTGACCCGACTGCACCTCCCTACGACTCCATTCAGATCTACGGTTATGAAGGCAGAGGATCATTGGCTGGGTCATTGAGTTCCCTCGAGTCTGTTACAACAGAGTCTGACTTGGATTATGACTATCTGCAGAGTTGGGGTCCGAGGTTTAAGAAGCTGGCAGATTTGTACGGGACCAAAGACTGCTCCATTAACGATGCCGATGATGGTGAAGACTCTTAACAGTGGTCTTCTGTTTCAAATTACTGATTCCATGAGGATTTGTTAACACTTCACCGTTCCCAGTTGTTAACAACTACCAACTGATCAGTTCATGCCAATTTGTCAATGAACGCTAACAGTTCTCCCTCCCATGGCGCCTCCCTGGTCCTCCAAGACGATTTGTTAATGAACACATCTTGTACGCTTGGACTCAAACCGCTCCCAGTCCCAGTCCCAAATCTCTTCTTTCCCTCCTATGTATCTTCCCCTCCCTCTATTTCTACAGACTTGAGCATTGCAGGGCTAGGAGATTTGTTATGTCACCATTTGTCTGTTTGGAAGTAAATTGCTGGGAAAAATGTTGCTGTATGATCAAAATGACTTGCTTCTAGCAAACTGTTTAGTTGATTAGAGGTTCTGTATACTTTTGTGGACTCGATTCACATACTTCCTCAATGGTTCCTGAGAGTGATTTTAATCCCTTAACAGGTTCCTGTATTTTCCATAGTTTCTCTCTTTGTGGTGTATGTAAATGACACAGAAAGAGAGAAAAAGAGACACGAGCAAAATTGAACAAAGGTTTTGGGAACCAGCAACAGTCTGAAGTTATCAAAGAGAGATTAAAGGCAAAGAAGATGTGTCACAAGGTCAAACAGTTGAAACAAAATGCTTTTTCAAATGTATTGTTGTGTGTGCAGAATCAAGCAGGTTCGGTGGTTTAGGTGGCGTGACAGACTCTGGGTTGTTGATACTGTGAAGACGCTTACGGCATCTTCACAGTATGGTGGCCTTATAATAAATAAACAACAACCCCAGGGGTAAACACAACAATGAGTACCGATAGGGACCGCTAGATTCAGTAGCTAAACACAGATAAATGAACACACAAGGACTGAGTATCTGTGAAAATGCTACATGAATACCTTTTTTTGTATTTGTACTCCCAAAAAGAGACAGACTAAACATGGATTCAATTTTAAAACTGTGGATGGTTCTTTGTTTTCATTCTTCACTGCAGAGAAGATGTGATACCCCATCCACCCCCTGTGCCCCCACTTCTCCCATCAACAATCACTTCCCATACCAAGTCCACTAATGAATGATCACTTTCTCATTCGGAGTCCACCAATGATGGTTAATCACTATGAGTAAAAACCTGTGAGCTCTAAAAATCGCCTTAAACTTAATGGACACTCTTGCAACGCAGTGCATTCTCTTTCTTTCTCCTTTTGTTTCTTTTTGTAACTTGAAAAGTATATTTAGAAAGCAAACTATTCTCCATGATAGATATGTACAGAGCAATGTGCAGACGTGATGTATCACTTTGAGGATCCAACTTGCGCCTCATGCACTCTTTAAATAGGATGTACCGTTTCGGTCAGCACAGTAAATGTAGCCCAGGAAAATGTGCATTGTTTTTTTTTCCCCCAACACCAGCTATGTTGGCAGCAATATCTGTTGTATCAACATATGTTGCTACTGAAACATAAACTGTGCACTTCAGAAAATAACACTAGGTGTTTATTCTGAGCCACATATACGGAGAGGCTGAAATGAGAACACCCTATTTAAGTGTGTAGGTTCTTGTTCAATTTCTTTTTTTTAATGTTGTTATATTATTATGATTATTATTGTTGTTTTTTATGATTATTATTATTATTATTATCATTATTATGACAATAATTGTTCTTTATTTGGCTACAGCTGCACAGGAACAAATTCATGTTTTACTTTTTGCAGCTCTAATCTGATGTTCTTATAATTGTCTAAACATGATCAGAAACTACATAGTATACGATTTTCTTTTTGGACAGCTATAAGAAACTCACAGTTAAATATCAGCTTTGATTTATGCCTATGTGAACCTCTCTCATTTCTTTTGTTTTTATCACTTTTTCATTATCGGGCGTTTCTTTGTTCTTTCTCCCTGTTCAAGAGGAAAACTAGCAATCTGTGTTTGTTGCAGTGAGAGAACGCCTCGTTTTTATTCTCTGTCAAGTTTTATGGTACAGATTTGTACAATTTTAAAAGTTCTTATTTTAGTATACATGCAAAATATTCCAGTATTACAACAAAAATCATGTTAAGAAGATAAGATTGAAAAAATGTTACAGCATCACACTTATATTTTCTGAACATTGTACTGTTGCTTTACTATGTGCTTCAATCTCCGAAGCGAAAAAACAAACAAAAAAAAACTTTGAAATAAATGCTCTTTTTATAAAATTATACTGAGTGGAAGTAAACTTTGGGTTGGCATTGGGCTCTACACTGCTAATAGGTCTCAAACATATATAGTGGCAGCCACGTGGTCTACCTGAGATCCATACATGACACCAACCAGAACAAAACTCTAAAAAACATAGTGAACATGCTAGCCCAGTAAAAGGTAAATGAGAAAATGCAATCTATTCTCCAAGACAGGGGTGTATGGAACGTAATATTCATGAGTTTTACACTAAAAGAGAAGGAAAATCAGGGGTAATTCAAAGCCTTTGAAATCTTAAGTGACTTCTATTATCTTACATATGGGACAGTTAATTTGACAGCTATTGAAAGGAAATTACAAAAAAACAGATCTGATTGGTCTGGTGTGCAGGAATGCAACATCATTTAACAAATAGCTGCAGCAACCAATCAAATACATGCCTGCATCATGGTTGATGACTTTGTAATACTAAAAAGATAAAATAATTACTATCATGACAACCTTGAAAAAGTGTAAAATCGTGTATCAAAGACTGTACTTTTACAGGATCCTTTACTCAAACTGGACTCTGGATCATATTTCTTAGCATGTTATCATGCTAAAATGTGACAGTTAGCAGTTGTGCAGCTGTCGAAAAAGGATTGACCTTGATAGGTCATAGACGAAAGTCTAGGACAATTCAATACGACAATTTAAAAAATGTAATTTACACCAATAAGCCAACAATGCCATCGATCATAGAGATAAAAATAAAACCACTTTAGTGACATTTTGGACTTCTCTGTTTTTTTAACAGAATGACACATATATAGTCTTTACAATGTTTTGCAGGGTTTCAGAAGCTTCTTTTATGCTTATGTGAATGAAAACAATACCACAACAAGTATTTAGAAATTCACTCTGACTACATAAACACACCTTTGGAAAAACAGTGCAGTATTGTTCACATGCATCATAAAGAAATGGCATGTCCATGTGCAATTGCGCACACACTAAGTATACAAACAGGCATGCATACACACACACACACACAGATTTCATTCACTCACTCCCAGGGGGAGCAACACTGAGAAAGGTCAGGCTGCACTTTGGATGAACCACAAAAGAGAGAATATAGAAAGTGAGCGACAGTGAGAAGACACAAAGAAGTGAAAGAAAAGAGAGGAAATGGATCAGACTGAGCAAAGAGTGGGAGAGAGGCGAGGGGTGATGAAAATTATACCTTAGATCATGCTACAGTTATATTTCTAAGATTGTATTTCTCTGATGTGAGGAGGACATGAGAATGTGACATTAATAGTTCTACTGAGTTCAACCTATATACCGTATCATTCTGTTCTTCCGTTCTTCCTAGCATTGCAGGATACCAACGGAGCTATCGCCGACCCAATTAATCTGCTGATTATTTTCTACAGTAATCGTTAAGTCTATGAAAATCAATTAGTGAATTAAAACATTTTCACATTGGAAAAGTTACAATCTTTTCTGTTGATTGTGTAGTTGATTACTAATTACTGACTGACTGATAACTTAATCCATGTTAACATTAATTTCCCCCAAAACACCTACATTTTGGAAACTGCACTTTAGTTGGGGGAGGTAGAAATAAGACAATAACATGAATAATAGAGTCATGGAACATTATAGAGAATGAAAGGAAGTGGACAGAGGAGAGGAGAAAATATTCACACAAACATTAGAAAAATCTGTGCAATAGAGGGAATGGAAGTGTGAATAAAAGATGACAAAAGATCAAGAAAGAAGAAAAGAGAAGAAAGAGAAGTGAACTTTTGCACCTCCTACTAACTGTGGTCCCACTGTGAAGAAGGCAGGTGGAAGGAGGGAGAGGCAGGAAGGTGAACTTCTGCTCCTGATTAAACCTATTGCGCTTTGTCCCACTGGGAGAAAGAGAAGAAGAGACAGAAGGAAATCGAAGGGGAATTGATCAAGAGAAGGAGGACGGCAGGTAAACTATTATGTGTGCCAGATAGAGCTGAGAGAATAGGAAGGAAGACTGAGAAGACAGAGAGAGGAGACGAGATGAGGGGAGGATTAAAAAGCAGGGAATACTGCATGCAGGAAGAGAGGGGAGGTGAACTTTTGCACCCCTTTATGCAAACTAAGCATATCCAGCTGGGTGAGAGACAGATGCAAAGACAAGGACAATCAAGTTTGCCTGGATAAGGAAAGGGAAAAAAAAGTTTAAATAGGTAATGAGCCAAATCTGATCCTATTAGGGCATGTAATCAAATATTTTAACAGTTTAAGCACTCATCAGGAGATCAACTACTTTCTGTGTAATGTCAAGAGTAGGACAGTTTAAAAGGCTAAGATGACTGAGATGGAAGCTTTCTGTGCAGTTTTGTCGATGTTATATTTGGTACAGCTATCCACACCTTAGAAAAAAAGGTGAGTATAAAAAATATATTATGACATAAAAAATGACAATTCTTCACATATTCAACACCCTAGTTGTTTTGAAACTGAAAATGTTTGCATAATTGTATTGTTAGTGTAGTAGCGATTTTCCACCACATGGTACCCACTCAACTCAACTTTACTCACTTTTTTTTAACAGGTACTTTGTAAACTGCAAATAGTACAACCCTAGTGTAGTTGGTCCTCATAGCAATACCAAATTACAGCGCTACAAACTACTGGAAAATACAGACACACAGGAGCAATAGAGAATTAATGTTATTCTGGTTTCTCAGCACTGGCTTTTTGTCACAGCAAGGAGAACCCGAATTTACAGTACCTGAATGGTAATTGCTTGTGTCTTCTTGTAAGTCGCTTTGGATAAAAGCGTCTACCAAGTAAAGTAAAGTAAAGTAAAGAGACAGTTTTTGTTTCAGAAGAACAGTGGAAAAATGCTGCAAGGGTAAGGTAAGAAAAGCAAGTATTGTTCAGAAGCAGCAATCAGTTTAACTTAGACTGTCACAATATAAAAGAGCACAATTAATAAAATGGGGCAAAGAGAAAGGGCTACAGGTGGAGCCAAATCACATTACATAAATAAGAATTTAAAAAAAACAGCTTCCTTGCTGGAAATAATTGAAGTTAAATAAAACAAAAATGGCTGTCTGCTCTATACTTACCGCTCCTAACCCTCTCTCTTAAAAGAATCAGAATGAAACACATATTTTGGAAAGAAAATAAATAAAATTCAAATGGCAAAGGCTGTGACACAAACTTTGGATATTTCACAAGGTAATTAACTTTATTGTGGATAAACCTCAACATACACAAATAGTTTTTGAAAGTCAGTCAGTATTCATCTTAAAATGTGGCTCAAGGGATAAGTAGTGACAATGGAACTGAACTGTTAAGCTTAGTGTGAAACTAAATAGTTGAAACCAAACTTTTATTCAGTGAAACAGGCAGCAGCAGATCAATGCCCTTGTTACTTTTCCCATCATAATGTTATGAGTGTGTGTGTCCTATCCTGATTATTTAAATTCTTAAATAAACTCAATGGGTCCCCAAATAGCCAGACTCCATTCTGCTCCACAAAAGTGTGTTTATTTGTGCGTGAGTGGACAGGGTGATTGTGTGAAAGCACGTCCATGTGTGCTGAAAATGTGAGTAACAGTGTTCTCACCAAAATCTGTTTGCACTCGGGGTTGTTATCCTGTGTTTGTGGGACATACTAAAGTGGCATCATTAGTATCCATGTCAAGAATGCACTATGCGGCAGTTTGGAATAATCTGCAGTTCACACTGTGTTTTTAGTGCCTCATGTGCTGGATACACTGCTGCTTTGTCACTGCATTGTAATTCCTGTGTGGATGTTTAAGCCAGGGCTTGTGTATCTATGTATTTCGCTGTGAGAATGAGAACAATGTTGTAAATTTAATGATTTGTTCTTTTCCTCAATTCTTCAAAGGTGTATTTGAAAGTCAAGATTTGGTCTGAGGGTTAGAAATAGGTGTTGGAGGGTGAACATGTAGCATCCCAGTAAGTAGTGACATGCAAATCCACTGGCACACAAACAAATGTGAAATGATGATAAATTATAATGAATGCAATTGACTTCCCAAATTTAGAGAAAAAATGATTATTATGCAAGATGTGCTAATGTAACTGTTTTATTGTGAAACATACTGATATTAACATCATGTCAGTAAAAGACATTTCAAGCCAGTGGTTGTTGTTGCATGACTTTTGCACAAAAAGTCTGTCATAATCTATCATTACCCAAAGATTGTAATTTTATTTTCCTATGACATGAAGGTTGCTTTTACACCTACAGGCTTCAGTCTGTTTGAATCGAACTCGAGTTCACTCCCCCTCTTGGTACGGTTCATTTTGTCTGTTGTGAACACAGTAATCGCACTCGGGTGCAGACCAAAACAACAGCAAAGAGACCCCCAAAAAGAGGTGGTCTCCATCCAAAACATTTAGCGAACTCTGGTGCGGAGAAAGCATACCGAACCAAAACAGGACCAAAAGCTATGAATCACATGATGAGGGCAATGGATTATATGTAGATTTTCATTAATTTGTTTGTACAGCCAAAACAAAACATGAATCGCAAACAAATGTGGAACTGTGAAAAGGGGCAGCATCTCCGGGACATCTGGTTGGATGGTTGTGCAAGTGATGTAACGTAATAAATAATCACCAGGAGGGCGGCCGACCCATGTTAACATCCATTGCATAATTGGCTCTCCCATGTCACAGAAACATGCAGTAGTCCACAACACAGGACCTTCTTCCTATACCCACTATGTGGCAGACACATCTGACCAATAAGCAAAGAGGACTATCTCGCATGCTTTGAAGCGACGCATTTTGGTACGCTTGGATTTTCCCCTGTGTGAAAAGAAACTGAACCAAGGGGAAAGTTTGCAAACTCATCAAGTGATTCGAACCAGAGCAAACGTACTAAGGTGTGAAAACACCCTAAAAGACAAATTTGAAACTACGATATTTCTACCTCCTTAACTATGTTCTTCTACAGCTACATTCCACCATGCTCTGCACAGACCTTCAATTGTTAGTCATTATCAAATCACAATAAGAAACTAACTGAAACGCAGCTCTTCAGTGCACTGTCAGCGCTCGGATCGGATTGAGTGCAGAGAGCGCATTACTTCCACCATGTAGGCTACTCTGTGTGCAAAACTGAAAAGATCCGCGCATCTGCCTGTATGAGAGTGATGCAACTTACCGTCTTGTAAGCAAATCAATGCAATGGCTAAAAATAGCTAGACAACAAGGTCATGCACGTGAGGTCAAAGACAGGACTAGACAATGGTAATTAATATGCACACTCGCCACCAACTGTAGAGCAGTGTGAATTACCTACAGTTATGGTAGATTGCCCTGAGTGTTATAATCTGTCAGAATGATGAACGGCCTTCAAATATTTTTGTCATTGCTAAATCTGTCAAAGCTGGACAATATTTGGTTAATGCAACCCCTGTTTCAGGCAGTGTCTTTAGAGTGGGCCCATTTTCATGCACACTAAAAATCTGATCATTATCCGATTTCTGGAGTTATCACATTATTAAGTTATCATGTAAACAGCATTATCTGATAGCCTTTATCCAATAACGGCAGCTATCTGACCATGAGAAATCAGATAAAGACAGCTGTATTTCTCCCAAATACTCCGATGTCTTCGTGCACTTATACCCGTTAATCTAATTTATTTAATTTTTTTACATTTGCGAATGTGTAGAAAGAAAACAAATCGTAGAAAACAGAAGTGACGTAGTCACATTGTATGCGGAAGACAAACGACAACAAAAAGGGCAGATGCTTACTGTATGAAAGCTAACCGTCGTTTTGTCCTCATGGAGTATAAACGAAGGACAGCAGCAGCATGTAGCATATTTTACAGCCTATTAGCTCCCACGTTAGACCGTAGACGTTGCCATGTTCAACAAGACAAGACCGAAGTTTTGAAAATAACAGGACGTTTGAGTCTTACGTCTTTACGTATGTGCGTGCGTACGCTGAAAGACACCTGATAATGGACTGAAACATGTTTGTTTTTTTAAAGTTTGATTATCGCATTTCTGAAGTATATCTGATTACTCCCAGTTATCGGATTTTTGTGGATTTTTGTGGTCATGTACACGGGCCAAATAACCTTGATAGATTAGACTATAAGCACAGCAGTCCCAAATTCTCCTATAGTTTAATTTTTGCAAAGCCACAGATCTGAAGTGATGTTTGTTTCTAATTTAAAATATACAAATTTATGCATCAGATTTCCTGAATGTTAGTGAATTGAAAGCTGCATGTCTTTTCACTGTTTACATTTCTTTACCTCACGTTTATGTACTTTCTGTATATGGCACTTTTGTGACAGATGACTCCTCACCTTCCCCTCACACTCGGCTGTTTATTCTTACATCTCTCTCTGGTGTCTCTGTCCATGTCCCTTTGCCAGTTTCTCCTCAATCCCCCGTTAAGATAATTACAGTTCTTTCTGTGTCAGTGTGTAGGGGGATCCCAGGCTGGCTGAAGCCTGATTAGCTTTTAATCATGAAGTGGCACTTGAGTAAACAGGGAAATATTCTTCCCGTCACTCCAGAGAGGAGAGATGTGTGCATGAAACAGTTTGTGTACAAGCTGGATGGATGTCCTTGGATGCTCTACAGACAGACAGTAAGTTAATTAACCAGTCAGGCAGCAAGTCAGTAATGTAGTTACTCATTCAAGTTTGCCAGTCAGTCTGTAAGTTGGTTAGATGCACAGGGAACGTGTTTTTGCATGAGGTGGATGTCCTTGAGTGCACTGCAAACACAAACACAGCAAGAAGCTGCTCACATGGTAAATTAGCCCATCAGTCAGTGAGTCAGTCAGTTAATTAGTGAGATGGAAAGTTAGTCAGTTATTTAAGAAGTCAGCCAATCCCACATTTCGTAAGTGTGTTTCATTCAGTCATCAACTTCAGCAGTTGGACTGATTATTGAGCATAAACCTTAATCCATCTGACATATGAAATGCAGGTGGTGACCAAGTTGGCCACAAAACAAATAGATATTACATAGTAAAAATAACTTAATAAATCTTTAAAATAAAATCTTTCATCACAAAGATATCCACAGTGTAAAACCCTTGCTTGTGCTGTTCATGCTACCTACATTTAAAATGTAAATGTGCTTGCTCCTTTTCATTTTTGCTTATTTTATATGTGCATATTCACAGTAGGGCTGCACAAAAAGTCATATAGTGATTATGGATGTCACGAGATTTGATATTGCAGTACCAAATCGATACAAAAATTCCAAAATATGATGGTACTTGTTTTCTTACCAAAGGTACCAAAAGCACGTGTTATAGAATGTGATTTCTCTGGCACTGACGAGCTCAGTAAATACCCTTACAAGAAATGGTAAGAGAACCAGGGACAAATAATGGGGAAAAAGGATCGTTTCGGCCCATTCACAGGTCATTCACGCTACTGTGCTCCCACACACACACATACAGTGAATAAATGACAGCCAAATGTTCACAAACGTTTTAATGACTCACCTCAATTAAAGTAGTTAATGTCTGGCCAAAAAGTCGCTAGATTTGTTGCTTTTTGGACAATTCACTAAAACTAATGACACAATAGGCAAAATGGCAACACTGCAGATCTGAA
The DNA here is from genome assembly GCA_032362345.1 of Sandelia bainsii. Lineage (NCBI taxonomy): Eukaryota > Metazoa > Chordata > Actinopteri > Anabantiformes > Anabantidae > Sandelia > Sandelia bainsii. Next base: position 6,241,074 of record JAUMHL010000008.1, on the reverse strand, counting down.
AGTCATGTAACCATACACATGACATCAAAATCCAGTTTTTTTCTTTTTTAGGAGCGCTGATAATGAGCAAACTGGACAAAAACAGAGAATAGGTTGACACATCCGCACACATACATGTCATCACTCAGGCTGACATCATGATTGCAATTAGACTAACTGGGCAGCACTAAGTCACATCTAACAAATAAGAGTCAAGACTGCAGTAACTGATTGTTTGAAATTGTATTTTTTTATAATATATCGTAAAAAGTTGACTTCATAAAAACGTAAAAAAAGGGAAGGGAACATATTATGCTAATTTTAAAGGTTTATATTTTAAAATTAGGATGCTTTTGTTTCAAAGACCATAACACACAATGTTTTGTTCTCATAGTGCTGCAGCACATGTTTTCACCTTTTGTCTGAAATACTGTTGTAGCTCAAGTCTAAAGCTCTCCTCCCAATAAGTCCAGTCAGCTATGATCGCTCAGCTCCGACATGCATTAGCAGGAACCACCTAGAAACTCCAAACCAACATGGTCACATTTCTGTTCTTGTGTATAAGCTCTGCTAGCAGGGATACTTATATTTATATCTCTTACCTAACATAATGTTAGGTTGGTATTTAGTCATAGACTCAAAACACTGGCTGTTTTTGATAATGGCCTTTACGGGAACATCAATGCGAAGCAATCTGGAGCCCAGTGAAGTAGAAAGCATTTGTTATGAAGAGATACATAGGTAAAAATAATTGTGGAAATAGTAGTATGGAATATTAGTATTCCCAAAAAAATGATATGTATTATATGTAACAACAAACTACATGAAACATTAGTGAATTCATTATTTCATATGCCTGTTTTATCTGCACCATTAGGGAGCTCCAGCCTTGTAACTAAATCATTAGTCAACAAATTCCAACATTAGAAGCAATAATGGTTGTTTTTATAAATTTGTTGGAGCTGACAGACAAAACTGTTTGTTGATAATGATGTTGACTGCCGACACTGTCAGGCATGCCCTCAGGTGGGAAGCTTCCATCACCATCAGGACCATCACAGCAGCCAACTCCACCCAGATACTGCAGCGGCTAAATCTCAGCTTTGTAGTGCACCTGCTTGACGTCCTTGGGAAATATGAGAAAGAAATGGGATTTCCATACAATTTCTGAGAAATTGAAGGTTGTGTTGCCAATTAGTTGAGTTAAAAGCTTAGCACTGTTTGAAGCCACCAGCTGGACTATTATGTGTCAAAATCTGAGTTGACGCTTAAAGCTGTGTCATGGGAAGATTAAATGAGTCCCCAAGTGATTGAGAACAAATTGGTATTCAAGCCTATTGGCAGAATCATTTTTTGAAAATATCTTTCCAAATGGTGCAGTACACAGGAAAATTCTAGTTTGTCAAAAATAAAAATAAAAAGCATGAATGAAAACTATTTTGAGCATGATTCTTGTTAGAGTATCCTAAATATGTGGACGTCCTAAATAAAACAGAATATAATATAACAAAATGAACTTGACTTTTGTCACAGTCACATACACATGCATTTAAATACCAAAAAGTAGAAGTCGAAACCATGCATATACAAACAGAGAAGGGATGTCACACTCTATAATGACATGTCTCAACCTCTGGGTTCTGATGAATCAAACAGCATCTCTCTGCTTTTAAGTGTACGGCAATGTTTTGGTGTGTGTCTGAAGATGAAGCAAACAAAGGGGAGGTTAGGGAGAGGGCACTTTTACACAGGCGGGACAACAGACAAAGCAATGAGACCAATGGGTGCACGTGTGTGTGTGTTTGAAAGTGAGGGAGTGAGGAACAGAGCAAGCCTGTGTGTCAGTGAATGAAGGTTATGTAAAAGCAATCAGCGGCCTGTTTAATCTTTCATAAAGAGAGCTTGCTCATTTCCATAATCATCATCTCTCTTTCCATGAAGCTCCACACTGCTTTGCTGCATAGCCACCAGTTCAAGACAGTGAAGTCTGTGTGGTTAGTGAGACCACCTCCTCATCTCCTCTGGTTCCCTTCCCCTGATCTGTCCTCATTATCCTCCTCTGGTCTCATTGCCCAGCCACACTTAACTGTGAGGTGAAAAGCCTACCATCATTCAGAGGAGTAAGACACAATCATTTTTGAACAGTTTCGCCCAGAAAGGCATCATCAGCATTTGAAATTTCTGTGTTAATAAAAAAAGAGAATTTCAGAGGGAAAATATCTGCTTACACGAAATCAAGTGCTGCATGAAGTTGACATTATTGTCGGATTGTTAGCGGCAAAGTTACAAAAGTTGTTGCATGCAAAGGTGTGGGAACAGTGTTTCAGATGCTGTTAACCAGGGAACCTCTATGTTGAGGGCTTTGGTGATAAAGTCTTATTCTGTCTGATAATTCTGAACAAAAGCTGATTTCCAGTTCCCAGATTATATTCCAATGTATATATGCAATTTCTGATTAATTTAGGTGAAATTCTCCGTTTAATGCATTTGTACAGTCTGTGTTTACTAGAAAAAAAAACTATGTTGTTTCTGTTTAATTTACAAGAAAATATGATTATTAAACATAGAATCTGCTACTATTGGTCTCTTTTCTCAGATTAAAAGACAGAGATGTGACATTAAAATGAACAAGAATGCCAGACAGTATTAAATTTCATAACTCTTTTGTATATGTGTCATGATTGGACCAGATTCTTGTGTCATTACAGTCCTCTTTTCATTCAGATGAAGGCCCTGTTTGTAAATTCTTCTCTACACTGTAGTAGCTTAGCATGGAGGAGTTCACTTCAAACTTTGTGCAAGGCTATGACCTCACTGTTTACCACTGGCACCTGCACAAAGATAAGAACGGGTGTGCAAATAGCTTCTCTCACATTCCTCTCCTCTGTCTCACATAATCCAGCACACAAATTGCCTTCCTGTCTCCTCAGGAAACTACTGCCAGTTCTCCAGCCTGCAGTAACTCTTCTCTTTTTGCTGTGACTTCTATCATCCCGTTATACTGGCGTGCATTCGCCGACAGGTGTGAAGAAAGTAAAACATCATTGCTCATATTATTGTCATTTGCTCATATTATTGTTAGATTTACAAAACCAGACATGAAGGAATGCTGGATTGCACTGTGATAAAAATGTCTTCCTGTCGTAGCCAAAGTAGGAAAAAGAAAAGCAGAGGTGACACAGACCTGAACCCATTCAGCTAAAACATCTTTGGCCAAGTGGGGGGCATGCAGCAATAAACGCTGGAATTTACAGCAATTAACTATGTATCAGCAGCAGTAGTAATCAGCATGGCAAAAAGCCACAGTCCTTCTGATGTTTCATGTGCCAAATGAAAAAAAAAAAAAAAAACTAGAGTGCATGACTGGTTCATACCCAAAGCCATCAGATCAACAACTGGGCCCAAATGAACTTCTCCAGTGGATGGGCAGGCTGAAAGGATGCCTCTGAACCGTCATGGTTTACACGAGACACTGATTTTGACACAAAGAAGATATTGCAGCCATTTGCGGTGCTATATTGCAGGCACCAGAAAGACAGGAAAAGCAGGAGGTTGAAATGGGAAGGAAATATATTAAAAAAAAAAGGGCAGAGGGAGGAAAGACAGTCTAGATTAATCCCCCCTCCCCTCTTCCATTTAGCATCAACTGAACCCATTCAGTTGATGCTAAATGGCATCAACTGAACCCATTCATATTTAATGCATTTTTAATGAACTGATCTTTCATTGCAGATCTAAAGCTAATTTGGTATGAATCCTCTTTGCTGGTTAGCCAACGTACTAAAGCTAACGGTTTCTGTGATATGCGTGTGTGTTTAAAAAGCGAGATTGCTGTAGTGATATGTGCAAAGTCTCTGTGTTTCTGTGCGGGTGTTTGTGTACATGACAGTTATTTTGGTGTGTGTATTGGTTACGGGTTCTGCTATGGTTGTGTGTGGCTCACAGATGGGTTGGATATGCAGACTGGGCACAGAAGGGCTGGCTGAGCTACAAGCCATATCCGCCAATAGCGTCATTACTCACAATTAGACCCTAAACAGATTAAAGAATAGGGTGACAACCAGGGAGCCAGGCTCACACCCACAGAAAGAAAGAAAGAAAGAAAGAAAGAAATAGTACCATTATTGACATGTTTTCAACATTTTAGTTCATTTCTTGTGCACTGGTCCTTCATTCTAAACCCAGCCCCATGACGTCTTTGTGCTGGTCTTGTATTGTGATGCCTTGAAGTCATATACTTTGACCTGCTTTCCTAACTTTCACCACAGAGTTTCTTGACTTCTAATGGTTACACATAAATGCAAGCTAAAGCCCTCTCTGGATATTAGTATTACCAGGGGATACTAGTAATTTGGTTTTGTCATGCACATCAGTAATTTCAATCAGTCATCCAGATGGTAAAATAAATTACCGGGGGGGTTATGGCAAACTAGGGACATGGCTCACTACAACACCAACAGTACAATGTTTTAACTGTATGGCCCTATACAGCTGTTGCAGCAAAGGTCAGTAAAGGCCTGCATAAACCTAGATTAGCTAAGAGTTCCAAAGACTGGACAGTTCACACTTCAAGACTTGATTTCTAGTCTTTTACAGTCTGGAAGCAGCACACACCTGACACCTGGGTAGACTGTGGGCAACACACTTAATGAATGCTAAGTAACAACTGGATGACATGGCAGTAGACAACACTGCACTGCAGTTTGTACTTTTCATAAACAGCTGAAAAAGCTGAAAAAAAGACAAAGCACTGATTTAGGGTGAAAACCTGCAGAGTTGTGGACTATAGGGCCTACAGGTAAAATAAGCTAAAACAAAGCTAACTTCAGGTAAAACTGTACCTGCTCTAGATTTCCCTCAGTTGAGGCATCAGCAGTTGCTGATGTCAGTGGTAAATATCGAAAATGTTTAACAAAAAATCTTTATGAGAATCACTGGTTGTTAAGACAATAGACTGGAATCTTTACACACACACTTATCAATTTTCTCTGCCAACGAGTCGTCAAGACCAAATGACATTCATAATTGGCTTTACAGTTGCTAAGTGTGTGCAGGCAAGCAGAGTTGTAGTTTTTCTTGGCAACTCAGCCCATGAGGCCAGCTGACCTTAGTCTCCTGCGTACAATGTTTTCTCTCTTGTTTTATTCAATAGCAGGCAATTCAGGAGCAGTGAGGTTTCTATTTATCAGGGAGGACACTTGCCTTCTTGACCAAATGTGCACTTGGGCAATCCACTGTGTCTTCTGTCCTAATTGGATCCAGATGCAACATCCCTCTGGAGACGACAGTGTACAGAAATCTTTCATTTATTTCCTTCATTTCTCAAGATAAGTACGGACTGAAAAGTTTCAAAGGAAACCTGTTTTTGTGATGTCATTTTTTGTTCTAATTTAAACTGAAAATGACAGGTCACTCTCTCTATTAAGTACTAGTCCAATATAATCTCAAATGTGTTGTTCTAGTGGACATGAACTTATTTTAAGGTGTTTTAACAACTATGAGGGCATGTATTATCAATCTAAGCGCATCTACACTTGAAGGCTATTTTTTATGCAGAAATTCAAGTTTACTACCGATTGAGTAGCAAATGGTATTTTTTTTCTAAAAGGTAATTTTTGAAATTTTAGATGGTTTACCTGCTGATTACATTTTCACAAATGAACAAGAAAAGGTTTTGTATGTTTTGGTATTGATTCTTTTACATTTCAGTGTAAAATTAATGTCTTGCTGTTTCCAAGATTTTCTTGCCAGCGTAAGCAAAAAAGTTCTTACGGATAACTGTGACAACAATGCTCCTTAATGCACATGCATTAAAAGATTTGCAAAAGCCAAAAAAAAGCATGGAAGGTGATGGCATGTCTGTGAGAATAGGAGAATAGGAAAGGTAAGCTGCTGGGGGAATACTCCAGATTGGAGAGGTGTAAAAGTAAAGAAACCCTTAAACTGGCTTTATTTTAGACAAAATCAATCATTTGAAACATGCCTAAATTTGAGACAATATCTATGTTAGGATTGGCTTATCTGGATCAAAACTATTTTAATTATATGTTAAACTGAAATTTCGCCCAGTGGGATAAAAAGGTAACAAGTAAGTTTAGAGAATTATTTTCCTGCTACTGTTTTTCTCTTACCTGAATGCTATATTTATTCAACCAGTAAAAAGAAAGACAAATGTTCCTTCAAATGCTGAAATTAATTGAGCACACAGTGATGTCTCGAGAGGTTTCGATGTGACAGGTTATACTAAGGTGTTTAATTGAAGCTTCAGGCACATTATAACTGCAGTTAAGACATTGCTAATTGATTTGTCAGAGAAAACTCCAGGATGAGTAAAATATATGCTCACAGCGATGTGGTACTGCTTTATGTACTGTATGACACTGCATTTTTGAACACTTTATTGTGTTGTAGATTTAAATTTAGATGGATAACACTGCCATTACTGCTGCTCGATCTACACTCAAACCAATGACAACATAAAATGCCTTAAAATAAAACAGAACTCGTTGCATGAAGTGTTTTGGAGTGTACTGTAGATGATTTTCTCAAATTGGACAAATTGTTTTGATTAAGAAGTATTATGGGACAACAACAGTGAAGAACAGGAAATTAAAGCATTCTAAAAAAGGTCTCAGACACAGTGAAATCACCAGCCTAAGACTTAATTGCATCAACAGTTTCAGAGATATGGCAACAACAAATTAAATAAGATTCCCCAAATATTGGTGAAATATTTGTAGAAGCACTGCTATGTTAGGATTACTTTGCCATGCTCCAAACATCTGCTTCAATTAAATTATGCTGAATTTTCAGGATAATTTCCTCCACTAGGAACAGTATATCGCAATTAGTTCACCAAATGAAGGCAGACCAACAGTTGCTGCCCTGGTGAGACCCAGTGTGAAGTCTGTGAAGAGGACATAGTGATGTGGGCTAAGTTAAAAGAGAAAGCTACAATAAATGTACACCTGACAGAGAGTTAGGTTTTGAGCACAAAGTGATGTCTTCCTCTACTTTTCCACGATTTAATTTTACAAGTCCCAGTCCTAGTTTTCTAAGAGATGGGAATACATTTAAGATGTGATAACAAATTCACAGGTGGGTAGGAAATATGAACCAACACACTCTGTCTGCCTGTCTCTGTGTGTATTGAAGTCTTATGGCTTTATAGATTAATAATCATAATATAGAAGGAACAAGGAGGGTCAGAGGGTATGAATTCACCTAATTTTCTTGACTTCTTTCTTGTCTTAATCCCTTGCCATATTTGGTTTCTCTCGTCTTACCTCTACCCCACCATCTTGAGATCATCCATTTTCATTTCTTCTCCTCTGTCTGCCCATCTGCCCTCCTTTCCTCTCCTCTTTCCCATCCTCTTCCCTCTCCTCCGCTGTATGTCCTCGACATTTTCCCCCTCTCCTCTTCTCATTCTCTCCTTTCCTCTCCTCTCCCGACAGAGCTATGAATAACAATTAGAGGATATACAAGTCACAGAGAAACCGTTTAAAAGTTTGAAATCACTTTTCTGCAAAGTATCTGCCCGTTTCAGCCTGAGGGAGGGAGGAGGGGGTTATGGCTAAAACCAGGTCCGTCACTGAGGATACTGAGAGAAAAGGGGGAAATTATTATTTCTCCTCTGCCCTGCTGACTGCCAGTCCCCAGTAAAGAGGAGATTATTTATCAGCCGTTCCTGTCTGCTGCCCAGAGAGTTCTAGTTATCATGTGAGAGGCGCTTGAACACCAACACAAAGAAACTCCTCTGATTGTCGTCGTCATGCCGCTGCGGATTTAATAACAAGCTGGTAACAAAGAAATGTCTATGGCTTGCTGCTTATTAAACAAGCTGCTTTGACAACGTACGTAAAGCTGAGGTGAAGGCAGGTTTATTTTATTTTGGGATTTGATCTGTGGTGCGGTGACGCACCTTTCAATGTGTGAACAGAATATATTATCAGGTTTGGAAGCAGTGGGTTTCCACCAGAGCTGAATTGATTTTCACTTAATAACATAATCTATGTCTACTTAATGATATAATCTAAGGGATTCATCTAAACGCATTACAATTGGATTTATTTTTAATTAACTCTACAAAATAAATGTACCATGATTACAGTGTTACTAGCATTATTTACAACAGAAACACAATAAAAATCTATTTTGCACAATTCATTCCTGTTCTGTTTTAAGACCAAGAGGACATAATTCGTTTCCCATTATTGTTTCCATCATATGTAAAAGTTAATAAGTTATAATAAGTCACTGATTTGCTACTTGCTTTTTTCAAGCATTGCCATTTTTCACGCGCTTCACTCTTCAAATCTGCCATACTTCTCCTGCAAATGAACGTCTGAGTCTCTGAGACATGAATCTGTCTCTTAGCACGCAAGTGATGACAGGTCTCTTGCATGAGCTCCATATGTTGTCATTTAAAAATCACCACAGCAACATTTTACAAGCATTTTGAGAATTCACAAGCATGTAGAGATGTGCCACTACTATTTAATATTGGTTTGGCAACATGTAGCCACACTTGAGAGAGGGTTTTCTCAAACAACACAATAAAATCCATATTTTTCTTCCCTCAGCAGCTCTGCTTTGTTGTTGTTTGGGGTTTCTCACAGTTCATCTTCTCTCCTTCCAACAGTTTTTTTTGCCCCCACTTTTGTTTTGATAATTTATTGTAGATCTTAATCACATTCCCTTACATGATGCTTCTGCATTTTTTTATTAAGCTTGTGAAGTTACAGCTTACAACACAGAATCATCCCCTCGAAACACTGTCCCACTTTGTATTTTCCTCTTAAGATTTGCCCTCATTTACTCTAAAATATATTCATGCTGCTGACATGAAGACAGCAGGCAGATGCTCTCAGTTGCACACTGTGCTGATGGTGTTGCTACTGCTATTTACAGCAGGTCACAGAAGGCAATGCAGGTATTCATGAGATATCCCCAAGGTATTGCTATTGTGTATCAAATTCATTTTCTTTTGAATTTCAACACTGATGCACTGTTTTTGGACTACCAAATGGTCCTGACAGATTTAGCTGAAATCACATTGTTGCACTTTTTTCACATTATTTTGATCAGATTACATGTAGTCTGTTGAAAAAGTGCACAAGGGCAGCAAAACAACCATCAGTTCAAGGGGCTTTGCTAGAGGAACAACAGCTTCAAATGGCATTTTTTTTTGAGGGAAATTAGAGGGGATATGAAAACATATCGAGAGGCTGCATTAACTCCTCAACAGCAGGTATACAACGTGCAGAATAAACAGAGCAGCGCCGTTTTCAGCAGCAGTTCTCCTTCAAGAACACCTCTCCACACCGCTAAACCCGCTCCCACCACCACCCCTATTTTTGAATCCCCCTCCACTAACCAATTTCTACCACAGTCACCTCTGTCCCCTGCACTGCCTCACGCTGGCTAATTGAAATTGGCACATTTAATTTAGCCCCATAGCCAGCTTCATTCCAGTGATGGATGGCAGTGGATGAGTGTAATTGAACTTTGGAGAAAAGAGGAAGGAAAGAAAGGAGGAGACATCAATTAGCATAACCTGACTGGCCACTTCATTTATCAGCAGGGACGATGGGCTTGGAATAGCATAGAACAGAATACAATACAATAGAAATATGTGAGTCTGTGCGCTACTTTAGCAGGCTTTTTTTTTGCATTACTGCCGTAAACACAAAAATGCAGAAGACAATTATAAGGGGAACACTTTGTAGATTGCAGTATAACTGACAATTAAGGTCTCTGGATCCCATTTCATCTCTTGGTAATGCAGAAGGAGGTTGTGCTGCGCCTGTCTTTTAAGCTCCTCTACCTTACTCTTTTACATAAAGTTTTATTTTTGGAGTGTAGATTCCTGTCAAGCCTGAACTTCCCCGATACCTCATGTGTGCATTATAATAATGTCTCGTTTTGTGTTTTTCATCGTATTTTGCAAGCAGTGACTGCCATCAGCCCCCACTGATACCATTGTATACTGTACTGTATATATTTATCTGCTTTCATAGCAGCTTTATTTTCCCTTATTTTATTATTTATACTAAATTTCCCTTATTTCAAGACTTGATTCATGTCCATGTCTCTCCCCTGTTTTCCAAAGTCACACCGATACCTTTATTACTGGCAGTAGGCTGTATACTACCTATCACTCTGGTTAAGTTGCTCTAACACAGATACACAGATAGAGCTGCAGGTCTGGGCATCACCTCTGTTTTCCCTGCACTTAAAACAAAACAACAGTTCGATTGCATGTGGATCGAGTCTGTGTCTGTGTTGGAGTTTTGAGGCGAGGCCCAAACTATGTGAATTCTCCCTTAAACCCAACCTTATGCAGGATTGAATATAATGAGCATGAACAACTGTGGCTGATTTAACGTTAAGTGTTTTTGCTTCATTGATTCTGATCTGTAAAAATGCATAGCTGAGGGCACGTTATGAAGCTACTAAATGTCACTGAGAGTCATGAAAAGGCCAAGATGGTGGACTTGCACTTGACAAAATATATTGTTTGGACTGGATTGTTTGGCATGTTCTGATTTAAGGAATAGGAAAAAGTCAAAAGAACAGCCTGTTGGCTTAGGGGATTGCCAAACATGGATTAAGATAATGCTGAAAAATAAAAGCTTCTTTCAAACCTGTGCATGCCAAACAGTTGGGTTTCGTATCAGTCTCTAACTATTTGATATGTATTTGATATTGCCGTTTTCATACCTGGACTGACTGACTGAGTTCTTGACACAAGGACTGATAGACAGAGACAGGTACTTTCTCTTTGTAGGTACTTTTAACATTATGATGAAGTTACTTACAATTCATCAGAGACATAGCCCAAGTCACGCAAGGAAAGCACCGTGGACTCAAGAAGTGCTCTACAACAAACACTGTTTGAAGAGTGTTTACAAAGCTTCCAGGCAAAACATTACTTCTACACTTATGTTTCTCTCATTCCTTGATTTCCTTCTACTTCCGTTCCCTCTTTCAACCGCTTCCACATCTCTCGCTTTGCCCTGCCGTTCTCCCGTCCTTCTTTCCATCCACTCTTTTCCTTCCACTGTGTCTCTCCTCTAGCTAATTAGATCAAGACATATAGTTGCTGTGTGACAGTATTCTCCACAGAGTGCTGGGGCAATATGAATAATTGAGAAGCTATTATCCCCTGCTATTACACTCTGAACAGAGCAACAGGGTTGGCTGACACGGATAATACCACAACCACCATTTGTCATCATTTGTGTTCACTGCTAATGAATAAGAGGACATCTGTTTCCTTTCTTTTGCCCAAATTATTATTATTAGCAGTACTACTATTCCTATCACTATCAGTATTATTTTGCAGTGCCATGTATTGCATTAGAATTGTGCCTATTTCCAGACATAACACTGAAAATTATATTTGCTTTACTGTCATGTTGCCACAAGTCGAAACCTGTCTGTTATTATTTCCAGGCCACATTTTAGTTGCTGTTTTGAGTTTTGACTCTTATTTTAACTCACAAAGAAACAATAAATCATCTGTTATAACGTTTTCCATCAGCATAAATATTCCACAGGCAATACAGTTGTTGTCTGGCTGATGGCTAGCTACTGCAGCTGGTATTTCTTCAAGAAACACTGATGTGTTAAAGACTTTCCTGTCAACAGCGTGTAATAAATTGACAACATTTTGAACTAGGCACATATAAACCGAAGAGAGTGAGGTTTGATTACGTATATTGGCCATACTGTATGTATTATATACTGACAGCACATTAGCTTGGTCTCATTAACCTTTTTGAAAAGAGCATAATGTCAGCACAAACAGCGTGCTTCATGCAGGCAAAGGTAGCAACAGGTACCACATCATGATTAAGAAGCTTCATTTTACTTTATGAAAGTGACAGAGAAATGGAAGGCAGAGTCTTTAGTAGTGTGAGACGTAATACATGAACGAGTAGTAGTTAAGAGAGAAATTTTACTTTCTCCATATTTTGGAAGCTAAATAAAAGTCCCCAGAACAAGAATGTTGATAGGCAGCACAAAATAATTTAAAATTGAACCACTTGGGATATCTATTTGTCAGGAATGAACTGATCCCTGTCTGCAGTAGAAAAAAAAATAAATCTTCTCAGTCAGCCACAGAGAGCATTCACTGCAGAACACAAGGTTTTCTGATGTGTGTTGTTTTTAAATTCAATTCAATTTTATTTATTTATATAGCGCCAAATTGCAACAATATCATCTCAAGGCACTGTAAGGTCGAGAATTTGCAGAACCATAGAAAGAAAATAAACAACAAATCTCCCTTCAGCAAGGGCTAGGCAGGAAGAAGGAAGAAACCACAGACAGAACTAGGCTCGGGGTGGGGGGCCATCTACCCAGACCAACTGCAAGATTTCTTGTGTCTATTTCTATTCTTTGAACCTCCTATTATGTTTGACTTAGCTCTTTGTCTATGCATGTAAATACTGTCGGTGATCAAAGTGAAATGACCAATCTTTATTTAAGTCCATGGCAAAATTCAGAATAGCATTTAGCTTTGGCCTCAGTTAGTCTCACATATATGAACAAGGAAGAAAATGCAAAGTGATTAGGTCAGCTGACAAGTTGCCCAGGATGTAGATCTCTATGCAGTTAGCATGATTGCTTGACATGACTGTTCCAGGCAGCTGTGTTTAATTTAAAATGATTTATGAAAATCATGTTTATTTGAAAAGCTTAAGGAGGCTCAGATTGGCTGCTCCAGTGTGGTGCTCATTTCACCAAATCTTTACAACAATTGTGGGGAGCACAAAGTCAGCATCTGCATCAAATGTGTAAGATTTGATTCAATTACTCCAAAGTGCGAAGATTAGTAAATAAGACAGCACAATAAGGAACTGTAGAGCAATATTGAATAGTGAACCTATGTACATATTCAAGATTAGCCATTCAGATTATTTTAATGTTTTAAAGGAAGATATAAGATTGAAAAATATTCTCATAGGCAATCTGCATGTAATCAGAATTCCAACTGCTGTCCAGCTGAATATAGTTCCAGAAAATATACTACAGCTAGACAGACAAAATAAAGACAGAAGAGAATTTCCATAAAAACTGAATTCAAGGGATGGAAAATAAGCAGCATCCTGAAAAACCAAGTGTGTGCACTGCTTGATTTGCATCAGCTTTTTTGCCACATAGTTACACATATCTATGTTGATTTCATAGTGTTGTGAAGTGTTTTTTGAAGTTCAGCAACATGAAAAAAATCCATTTGGTTGCAAAGGATGATAGGCTGCTACAACACAACGCTGAGATTAAGTCTCACAGTTACTTATTTCTCTGTAAAACTCATTATCATGAGACTAAAACTCAAAACTTCAGTGTGACAGCAGCAGGACATGACTAATTCTTTTGTTAAAGAAGATTTCAGAATATGTCTAAAAAGAAAAACAGACACATATCAGTGTTATTAATGTCTTCATTATTACTCTTTTCCACGTCTTTTCTTTATGCATTTCTCTTTCTTAATATTTATATCTGCACCTGTTCTTTCATTTGTACATTGATCTTTTTCCATTTTCTCTCTCACAGCCACAACATACAATATACTATGCCATATGGCTGAATGGAGGTAATATCAATTCAACAGGACATGACATAAAGTGAGTGGGAGAAACATAAAGTGTGTATGACTCTACGTGTATGTGTGTTGTGAAAAATGAAAATGCGACAGAGAACAGGTCCCTGGAACCTATCAAACTCACAACACTGCCTATTCAACAGAAGCCATGTAAAACCAAACAGTTCTCTAACACACACACACACACAGAAAGACAAATTTAAACACAGTTGTCCCAATTTATATGTTGTGACAAACACATACTGATTGAAGTATCTGACCTGTTGAAACAAAAAAGAAAGACAGTTGACAAAGCACACACTATATCATTTGATATAGTTTTTTTTGAGTGGACTCGTGTGTGTAACTGTGCGTGTGTGCTAGTTTTGTTGCAGTGCACATGTGAGGAAAAATGCTAAAATATACACAAAGTCATTGGGTATAACTGCTCTATTTGGCCACAAAAATGAAGCAGGCTGTGAGGTGACGCAGACTTTCTTAATTAGGGAAACTAGTGGAAAGGACCACACTAGCATTGGTGCCTGTTCTAGCCAGTTGACAATCACTGTGGCGTTCTAAACTTTTCTGAATATGTTTCCATCTTTCAGCAGCTATTAGTTTCAACTCATTTTGCACATTATGGAAATGAACTTGCAGAGACTTGAAACTTATCTGAAATAGGTCATCCATCACAGTGAACACAGGTTTCCTTCTGCTGTCGTCAGTGTTTGACTGATTTATGTCTGTGTGGAACCTTAGTGTGCAAAAATAGCGCACTGCAGAAGTCAGACTTTTGATGTCAGTTTTCATATGCATTACCACCCATCTGTGTAGTATCTCTGGCAATAAAATTAGACATGACGTTTCATCTGATGGACTACCTAAGTGATTGTCAGTAGCCTGTTGAACTAGTTGTTGGACTTACGTTGTGTTACTACTGTGCTGTGCGCATCAAAATCCAGAGGTTTTCAATTAATTGCAGACAGGATGAAAACACTGTTTATTTCACAAAAACAGGAGGAGATCCTGTCTTTAATTTGACATTTGTTTTATTTATGATTCAGCTGATAGCTAAATAATTAGATTTATTAATGCATAAAAAGAGTATTTTAATTAGCTGAGTTAGAGAATCCATCTTTACATTTTGGGAAACTGCCAGAGTAACAACTGCTAATTTTTGTGTTCCTGTGAAAATCAAAACAGGATGTGAGAGTTTTACATGGGATGAAGTTGTATGTATACCTGCTGAAGCCCATGGGTCACTTGGGAGCAGATGAAAGTAGGCCAACCAGTGCTAGTTGCATCTAACTCTACTGAAACTTTAAAAAAAAAGAAAGGTGTGTGATGTGAAAGGCTTATTTCTGTCATGCCACAGGAGGACTGCTGTATGAAAACAATTAGTCTCATTTCTGCAGGTTTGATTAACACTCTACCTAATGTTTAAGCCCCAAGGCCTTAGGGCCACAGGAGACGGTGCTAATTAAAACATATATCTTCAGCATTTCATTGCTGGCTAATTAAAACATATAGCACCTTCAATCGTCAAAAATAGCTAATTTAATCTTACATTTGTGTGATGATTACTACCTAATTAGAACATATTACCTTCAGTCGTTGCTGCTGCCTAATTAAAACATATACCTCTGTTCTTCGTAGTTGCGTGTTCTTAAGGAATGCTGATGCTTTTCTTGGCTCCTTTAACCCAGTGACTCTGAAAATGGCTTTTATTTCTCCTTCCCAAGCAACTATGCATCTGTGTAAAGGTAAAGGCCACAGTGAAATGAAAAGAAAGAAGATCTTACAGTCAGTCACCATTTTGAAGAGATCAGAGTACCATTTGTAGGGCAGGAGAAAAAATCTAATGCAGCACCTGCTGTCAATGAATTGATGCTAAGGGAAATATTTTAGGATATATATGGACTTCTGCAGGCGATACCTTTCCTTTCTTAAAATCTGATTTAAAGATTGACTTAAAAGATTTAAGTCAAATTACACCCACAGAGAAGCTGTTATAATTAATTTTTACGGTAGGTTTGGTGTGGCAGACACCACTAACTACTATAAAGTCCACAATAAAGCCAGTGGGGTGTGAATCCGCAGCTAATTTAAAACATGTCACTGTAGTTGATGAATGAATCCAAACTGACCCAGAATTTAAGAGTCATTTGATAATCTGCAGATTTTTGTGTCACGTTTCTCAATATCATAATTGTTTGCTTCTACCTGCAACTAGTGGCATACATAATTAAATTATAAAGCACCAGATATTTCTGCCTCCGATGCCCGAAAGCAGATGATGCTGAAACCATTGATAACGTGCACAGGTGTGTTCAGAGGAATGTGCATAACAGATTAAACGTAACACTGACATACAGTAACTGAATTAAATGCTATCAGAATAAAAATGGCTATTTAGCTCCTTAATAGCAGCAGAAGATAAGTGGAAATCCTGTCCCACCTCTGCTTTCATTTCTCTAACAAATTTATATGATAGAAACTGCCCTATGTCCTCATTAGGTGTTCTTAGCAAGACACTGAACTTCCACCTGCTCACTGTAAATACAGTGGCTATACAGAGTCTGCATGCCCGAAGAGACAGAAAAAGTAAGATCTAAAAAATAAAATCTAGTAAATATTTGATGAACAACGTTTGTGTTGCTGATAAATCACAACAAACAGAGTTATTGTTCAAATATAATGTCTGACATGTTGTTTTAACTCTTAAATGAAATAAAGAACACCATCTATGTTTAGGTAAGAATGCTATTAATCAATACTAAGAAAAGTCATCAATATTAGTACTAGTTTTGTAAACTTTAACAGAACGACAGTATTATGTCCCTCTAATTATATAAATGTCCCAGTGTAATCTGTGCGCATAATAACACCTGGGAAATGTGCATAATAATGGATGACTGCCTCACAGTGATATTGTGGCTTCCTCCAAGAACAAAAACTTTGGATTATTGAGTGAATTCTTACATTGAATGTCTCTAATGGTAATTTTGTCCCCAATTTATCATTTTTGTTTGTTTTTCTGGATGAGGAAATTCATATCCACTGTATTGATATTAAATGGCTAAGCGTATGTGATTATCTTGACTCTTCCAGTTGGCTGGAGGGCTTTTAGTTCTGCGACTTTGCTCCCCATTCATCAGCTAATCACGGGCTGTAAATCACAGACGTTCACTCTAATATCAACACTATCCTCATGCAAAATAGAAAGGCAGTATTTATGCAGAGCATTAAATACCCTTGGCAGTCATGTCTCTGATTTGAAGATTTATCAGATTATTCAAGGATTTGCATAAAACAAAATGGCAGATTTATTAAAACATGAGTAATATAAGAACTGCTTATTAACATCAGCAACATACAAAATGTATGTGTGACATTATATATGATTCTGTAAAATATTTTCCATCCTAAAATCAAATTTAAAAGCTACCAGTGTTAGTTGTGGATATTTAACAGTTAAAAAGCCTTTATTAAATATGTGCTAACACATTAAAAGACACATCAACGTATTTTGGCTCAGAGTGCTTTCAAAACATGGCTGTCCTATACTCTGTTTGGTCCCTGAATGCCTCACTAGAGCTGAAGCTGACAGCTCAATCTGCCTTTTGTAAAGACAGTGTTACTTTATTTACCTAAAGCCTGTAGACAAAGCAAGTGATTGGTTCTCTTACAACAAGAAACATCAGATTACTTGTGATATACTTGTGATAAATGGAAAATAACGCTAGCATTAAAATATACAGCTTGCCGAGTAGACAGTTTCTTACTTGTGTCTCTACTGTACATTTTTGTCTGCTTTCAAAGGAGTTTAAAAATAAAGTCTATGAACAGAAAGTATTGAACTACACTGAAAGCTCATTAGCTGCTGCTCAGTAACTTGTAGAACTGATGGCTGTTCGCACAAATCCTTTGAATATGACAGGCCTATATTTAGAAAACCCCTGCAATGTAATCTCTTAAACCCTGAGTAATCCAGTTATGCTTTTTAAAAGACTGTTCTAATGTAAAAACATATTTCATTTGGATAAAGCAGGGTTAAATCAGATGTTATATTTTCCTCTGGGGAATCCAGAGACCACTCTAAGAATAGTGTTCATTAACCTTTTCTCCTCTCTGTTACTTCTTTTCATACATCTCCATGTTCTTCTTCCTTTATCTCCTGAACTTCTGTAAAACCACCCCTGTCTTGCTATTTTCGTGAAGAGGTTCCTTTTCAAAAATATTTTTTTGGCAAAAGCAATGACTCACTTGTTCTGAGCAACACATGAGAAATACTGATCAAACACTGAGTACATACTGTGTACTGTTTAAGGTAACTTTTACATCTTTATTCAATCAAGGCAATGTTGTTTCTTTAATCAAATTCACAAAACAATGAAATAAAATATGCCAAATGTGCATTTTAGTGGTTCCACTAGAAACACCAGCATAAACTTTTACCTGATACAAAAAGTGTCGAAAATATATCAATGGGCACGCACTGGTAGTCTAGAGGTTCGTGCACATGCCATGTAACCTCAATGTCGCTGGTTTGCATCCGGCCAGGGACCTTTGTTGCATGTCACACCCTCTCTTCACCCCATGTTTCCTGTCTGCGGTCTATATGCGGATTTCCAGTAGCCAGGTTGGAGAAAGCTGTTTTCTCTGAGTAATCTGGTTTCTTTAATGCATGTAAACACAGGACAGGTTTTCTATCCTGCTGCCTGCAAGCTGCAGTCACCGATAAAATGTTGTTTTGTCATTTTTTTTCTATATATCTGAAAATGCTCCAGAATTACAAAAACATACATTTAACTGATTGCAACTTGTAAACAATCCAAAACACCATAACATACATTAATTCAATCTGAATTCAGTTCAGTTTATTTATATAGCGCCACCTCACAACAAAAACCATCAAGGCATTTAACATCGTAATTATTAGTGATGTTTTGTTGCCATTACTGCAAGAAAGGTCTATATAATGATCAATGTGCAGTTCTAATTGTTCCTTTGGGGAAAGTTCTTTTGGACTACGACTTTCATTACTTCACTCCACAAAGATGCACAGAGTATGTTGGAATAGTACAGCAGATTTTATGCTGCAATGTAGACATTCAGAGGCTAGAATGAACACACTGCATATCTTCAACAATATCAAGGCACTGACAAAGTGTTCTCTACACGTTATGTACGTAAGGAGTCGGTGATTTAATGTAACCCAGTGTGATTGAATCAAATCAATTACTCATTTTGTGTTTCAGATATACAGATTATTCCACGGATACCTGAGAGGACCAGGTTCAATAAACCAGAACTTTTGCTGTACAGAAAAAAAAGGTCTGTGCCTTAATGTATTATGGGTCCAAAGCCAGAAGAATTCACCTCCAAATACTGAGTCTGTCTCTGCTGTGTTAAATTAAACAGACCTGTGTCTGTTGTGTAGTGTGTACACATCCTCATAAAAAGATAAAAAACAAAATAATATGTAAAATGTCAAGATTTAACAGTTTTGAAAATGAATTAGTTTTCATGGTGATGACCAGAACAAAGATGATAAAATTGACTCAGCACATTACTTGTCAGGTAAACTTTTGAATCAATTAAAAAGCTAATCAAAAAAGGTCAAAACTGCAGTAATGTGGTTCTCATTCAAGGCAAAAAATATACCTCTTTATAAAAGGTCACCCTTGCTAAAGAGGCTAATTAGCATAAATGGTATCTTCAAAAGCATATCTTATGGCCGCTTTAACGCCTAATGAAGGTAACAGGGTAATTAAAAGCCTTATTGTTATAGGCAGCAGCAGGTCAAGGACAATCTGAGCCAAAACAACTGGTAAAAATAGGGGTTTAAAAAAAACTATCAATACACAGTATCACAGAAGAACGATATGGATTATCTGAGAAGATGCACAAAACATTGCATCCCAGTATTTTTCAACTTATGCAGAGCACTCAGTTCACAGTGCAGTGAGCAAATGGCTCCAACAAAGAAGTGTCAATCCCAAAACGAAGCAGTCTTATATCTGGCATACAAGGTACATTCCTTTAAGGCCTGCTGTGTACACATATTGGGCAGAGACTGTTTCAAAGAGGATTGAAGGTGGCTATCCATGTCAAAGTGAAACAAACATCAGTCATCAGAGAAGTTAATCTAAAACCTCATTTATCAGTCACTTACAATGCTGCCCTGACATCCATTCCCCAGGTTAACACCCACTCATACCGTGCAATGCAGCTGGACTAAGAACATGCATGTGACCTCAACTGCTCACAATGTGTGTAGAAGCCAACAGAGGTTGACTCCCCACCAGTAAATCAAAAAATCAAAACTGAAGACACTTTTTAAATGAGAAGTGAAACATCTTTAACAATCTAAAGCAGGACCAGTTGCAATATCACCTGACAATGAGTCTTTCACATCACTGAGGAGGAATTTTGGCCAACTCTGATTTTCAGAATTGTTTTAATCCAGACACATTGGAGGGTGAACGGCCTGTTTAAGGTCGTGCCACAGCATCTCAATAAGATTTAAGTGCAGAGTTTGACTAGGTCACTCCAAAACCTTAATTTTGTTTTTTGTTCTATTTTTGAGCCATTCAGAGGTGGACTTGCTGGTGTGTTTTGTATCATTGTCCTGCCACAAAACCCAAGCGTACTTGAGGTCACAAACTGATGGCAGGAAATTATCCTTCAGGATTTTCTGGTAGAGAGCAGAATTCATTGTTATATCAATCACAGCAAGTCGTCCAGGTCCTGAAGCAGCAAAGCAGCCGCAGACCATGACACTACCACCCCCACCCCCACCATGTTTGACTGTTGGTATGATGTTCTTTTTGTGAAATGCTGTGTTAGTTTTACGCCACATGTAAAGGGACACACACCTACAGAAAAAGTCTTGGGGATAATCAAGATGGTTTTTGGCAAATGAGAGACGAGCCTTTGTGTTTCTTTTGCTCAGCAGTGGTTTTCACCTTGGAACTCTCCCATGGATGCCATTTTTGCCCAGTCTCTTTCTTACTGTTAAATTATGAAGACTGACCTTTACTGAGGCAAGTGAGGCCTGCAGTTCTTTAGATGTTGTTCTAGGTTCTTTTATGACCTGCTGGATGAGTCGTTGTGCGATTGGACTCATTTTCATAGGCCGGCCACTGGGAAGGTTTGGAGAGCGTTTTTCCCATAATAAATGAAATCCTGATTTTAAAATTTTATCTTTGTGTAATATTAAAATGTGTTTGATATTCTAAAGTGTGACAAATATCAAACAAAATTAAAAATGTGTATATACCCACACGTCCTAACCGTAACCAAAACCTAATTCTAAGGACCAGCTAAAATGTCCTCACAAGACCAAAATAAGAATAGCATTGAAAAAAAATTTGCTTACACGCACCCACCTACACACACACCCTGACACACAGATGTTGTTCACATGTCTAACAAATCCCTGACTGATGATTATGCAGTTTTATTCTCAAGTTTTTCTCCCACATTTGATAATGTGTGATAACTTGCAGCACTGTCCCATCTGGACATACCGCAAAACATCAAACAAACACATACATCTGGCCTTGTCATGT
The DNA here is from genome assembly GCA_032362345.1 of Sandelia bainsii. Lineage (NCBI taxonomy): Eukaryota > Metazoa > Chordata > Actinopteri > Anabantiformes > Anabantidae > Sandelia > Sandelia bainsii. The sequence continues at coordinate 6,219,924 of JAUMHL010000008.1, read as the reverse complement.
TGACATCTGCAGTGTGTGTCTTTGTGTGAGTGTGTTCTGTCAGTAGTAATGATTTATTGCTGCATGTATTGAATCTATCACATTGTCAAGGCACACAGACAAAGGCGCACACATACAGACTCTCAGAACACATGATATGAACATGTTAGATTACTACTACTGAATTGGAATTGATTTTGAATTGAGGGATACAGCACAAGGTCTAGAAAAAAAAACATGACTGGCAGGACAATTAAATTGTCTTGCATGTAAACAGACATGACCTCTAGGTGCATTTTGTCATGATCATAATGAAAAATATTGAGAATCATGATGAATAAAAAACTGAAATCTTGTCAGCAAAATTTTAGCTACTCAGTAAAGAAAAACACTAACACAACTGTAAGAGAATTACGTGTTCAGCCAGATAACTTGATTTAATGGCAGAAACATGAACTTAAATCAGTGAAGCCGTTTCAGCAGTATGCCATTTGTCAGTCTGTTATCCAAAAAGTACTTTATTTTAGATCTGCATTGGTACTACTTGATTGTCGCCAATGATGTAAAGATGTTGAGGCCAATAACAGTACACATTTGTGTAGAGGCTGAACAAAATATGTACGCAATCAGGAAAACTGCTTGTACTTTTCTGATTGTGATGTTATATGTAATTAACATAACATCTAGGGATAAAACCGTTACCAGTTTCATGGTAAACCATGGTAAAATTTCCAGTGGTTAGTAGCTTGTTGGTACGTTAGCTAATTAGCCTGTTAGCTCATTGATTGTTGCTACTGTCAGCACAACATACATACAAGTTGGTATATTTTTTTAACTGTAAAAATACACATGGAGCATTAAAACATTTGTCCCATAATGTTGGTAAGATTGATTGATTTCATAAATTATTAATTTTGGATAAGTAGTCTAATTACGACTTGATACAGGCATATCATATTAGTGTGACCTGCACTCTTGTTGCTTAAAACAGTGGTCCCCAAACTTTTGTGCGCCACGGACTGCTCTCATGTATTGGTGGTTGATTTCAAAAGCCGACCTCTTTTGTGGCGATTAAAACTCTGGTGGGTTATACAGAGATCGCCTCAAACTTACTTTTAAGGCCACCATCATTTGCAATCTCCAGCAATTGATCCTCTTCCAGCACGGACATGCTCAATGCACCAGGAATGTTTAAAAACGGAGCGCATTAAGAGGAGCTGATGGCAGATAATCCAGTTTTTCAAAATAAAAGACTGTGATTGTCAATAAAATGGAAATAATTTTTTTTTTCTTTCTGTGCGGCCCAGTACCAAATGACCCACAGACCAGTACCGGTCTGCGGCCCAGTGGTTGGGGACCTCTGGCTTAAAAGGTGTGCTACACCAAGTATTTAAAAACTCCAAATACTTGTACAATTTAGTAGGTGTGTATGTAAGACAGAATATTATTATCACAGATAAATGTGTACCAGTACTTTTTTCAGAAGTTTTTAACAATACCTTGATAATAATGATAACCGTGACACTTTTGGTCCCTATTTTATTTTCCTTTCCTCACACACTACATGGGTTAGCTAAAATAAAGAAGAGCACAGTCTGTTCTTGTTCCTCATTTTTCTCAGCCTTTTTTTCCTGTGTCTTCCCCCTCACCTTTCTTTTCTTAGCTTACATAAAAATACATGCAAATTGATATTTCTGTCATTGGTGCCAGTGAATTGAAGCGCTCTCCCACAGCCGTATGTCAAGCTCTCTGTTGTGCCTTTCAAAGTTACTGCCAGCAGTAAAAGCCAAAGAGCCCTGTTATTGTTGTGTTCCTCAGAAGAAACAACATTTATGAAGCAGCCAAGCTAAGATGACTCAGTAATTGCATCTCTCTCTTTGACTTATTTTAATGTTCAAGGTTGGTATTTCATTGTTATTTATTAAAGTATATTAAAGCAAAACATGGGGACAAAAGCAAGCATGATATACATTAGTAATCCAAGTTTCCCACAATTCTGAGAACTAATTTTAAGTTAAAAAAAGTAAAGTTGAAACAACAACATATGTCACCCATCCGCTGCAGCTGAAACTTAACTAATGAGTCATTCATTCTAACAATTTAAAAACAAAAATATTGCACTAAAACAGCAGCTTCTACATATTTTGTTGTTAAAGATCGATATTTAATCATGGATAATTATTATTATTATTACTATTATTAGTAGTAGTATTATTACCAGAGATTGTTGAATTTCATTGTACGAAAGCTGGTCAATTACAGCCTAGACCTGAAATATTAAATGGAGGTAACATGGGTACATTAGAAAGTAATTTAAACACCTTAATTTCAAAATAACACTTTGAATGAACTGAAGATCAGATTGATGATATGAGAGTGACAATGGGATTTTTTTTCCTTTCATATATTTTTTCTGTCATGATGTCAGCATGAAAATCCTCTGGGTTGATTTTGAATTGGCCACCTCCTACTAGCTGCCATCTGTCGGACACCTGCTGAGAGAACCAGTGTGTGTCAAGTGTTGAACATGTTGAGGCAGATCCAAACCCACGTTGCTCAGTGCATAACGCGAACTCTGTGCTGAGTCACAGCTGGAGTTTTCCTCAGGAAGTAATGTTGTTCTGTTACACTGTTGACAACAGAAATCTATGTATGTGTTTCAACAATCCCTCACACTGACGCCTGCAATTTATACTGGTTTTAATAACAGTAATACCTTCCAACTTAGACATTATAAAATATGGTGTTGCGATGTATGGATACAAAAATAATGCAAGTAAGATGGTATCTGTGACATTTCTTTGTATATTGTCATAGTAAAAACTATTGTCACTAAACACAAAAATAAAGTTTTGTTCCTGTACGCCTATTCACAATATAATACATATCAATTTAAAATCTTAATCAATTACCCATTACAAACCACAAAATCTTTTTCCTCTGGAACACAGACAATTACAGACATTGACAAGTTTCTGTGGTGGTTATATTAAATAATCTCAACCTGCAACTTCCCTTCTGTCAGATCTGTCGGGCACTGATTAATTTCACATATAGACTTTTTTTTAGGGTTGGGGAAATTGCAGGTTTCCCAGAAGAATCAACAACATGAGAGCATATTGGTACACAAAATAAATACATGCTTTATTCAGAGCATGTGGAGGCATTTTTTGAGCAAGGTAGTGAAAGACATTGTAGCAGAACTCAAAATGACATGTAAAGGCTTGAAAGACCTTGTGCCATCTGTAAATATAAATAGTTTATGATCTTCTTATGAACTTTAAAGTCACACCGCTGTGATGGGCTTTTAACAATTAGCTTAGCCAGAAACTTCACAGAGAAGTTTAGAGACCTCTTACACTCACTGTCAGCAATGCACTTCTTCAGAAGCATTAGCAGGAAAATAGTAGCAATCACAGGAGCAACAGAGAACATGTAGAGGTAGTAAAGGATGGGGACTAGAAATAAACCCTGAGGTACCCCACAAGGGACGCCTGCTGAGAAAAATGAAGAATGAGCTATTTTCATTGAAAACAGATGTTTGACAGATGGGACCTGAGCCAGCACAGTGCTGAGATACCCGTCTACTGCTCAGGGCTATCAATTAACACAACATGATCAATGGTCAATTGCAGCAATGAGGTACCACTAGTAAAAACTTCACAGTTTCACCAAAACAGTTTAGGCTGTAAAAAACAAAACTTTTTGCATATGGTCAAATTCAGTTAATTTGCATTAACTTACCATCAGTGCAACAATAAGAGCATTAAGGAAGCAGCAAAAACCTTCACAAACACCCTACATAAGGTGGTGATTTTATAATGAAAACATAAAGCAGCTAACCATTCACAACCAAGGCACTGAAAATGCATATTATCCCTAATAATATAACAATGTATTAATACAAATTATTAATTTAAGTATAATTATTAATAATAATAATTTTACAACATTTTAGATATAAGATCTGCTTATTGTCACTACTACCTGAGAGCAAATACATAGTAGCATGGAGAACTGTATAACTGCATCAGAAAAGTGTTCAAAAGTACAGTCCTTATTCATCTACACTATACGAAATAAAATATTCTCACAAACCATTAAAGTAACTATAAATCTTAAAAAAAAACTGTAAAAATTGCAAAATACAGCCAACATGTAGAGGGTCTAGGCCATCAGTCAATCCTGAGCTGCTGCATGTACAGTTACAAGTTACAATAAACCATAAGGCAGATTAATTTTCTAAGATTAAAGCTTCATGTAAAAGAAACAATGATTGTTTTTCAACCAACATGAAGGGTAGATATGTATTAAATCTGTTTGGTGGAAATGGTTGTGGGCTGTGTTACACAAGACAGGATCATTGTTTATTATGATGAAACATGTTTGGTTTCAGACAGACCAGAAGCTGTTGAGCTGCTGAAAAATAAGTAAATAAATAAATAAATATAATCAACACAATTCTGCTATTTTGTAATATGACTGACTACTACTACTACTACTACAAAATTGTATTTTGTAAATTTAAGTTGAGTTTTGAGTTTGATGATTATTAAGACATTATGAGGTCTTTATGAGGTTGTTATGAGTTACTGTACATAACATTGTAAAAAAGTAGTGCTGTGTATTAGCAAGAAAATATGCATAAGATGCATGGTTATAATTCGATATATTGTGATTATTTAAAACAAACTGTAGGAAAACTGTCATAGTATAAAGAACACACCGCCATATGCATACATTCTGAGTAAAATTTTATTCAAAACTACCAAGATACACAACACTACCACCGAGTGGTCTGGGTCACAAAATGAACTACTATCTGTGAATAATCTTTGCATCTAAATTAATAATTCATAGTGTTTATGAAAACTGATACAGTATCACACAACACTATTGTGATATTCAAGTGTATTGATATTTTCTTACTCTCCTAGTGAAAAGATTTAGAGACTCTAGGTAAATATCAGTGCATAAAGGTAAAGGGCAGACTCTGCTGTTAAATGTGCATGACCTTTAAGCCCTCAGGTGGCACTGCATGAGAAACAGTCATGTTATTGGGATGAATATACCCACATGAAAGCAGGAGTACTTTGGAAAACGGATGTCACTTAACACAGTCTGCTGTTGCAAATGGACAAAAAGACAGTTGAAACATGTCCACATTTTGACTTGATTTCAGGAAATATGAACGTCAGATTCTAGTGACCATGACCAAAAAAAAAACAACAACACCATCCAGACTGTTATCCGGGAACGGTGCAAAAGCCATCATCTGTGATGACATGGGGGCGCATCAACACAAAGGCCTATATTGAGATTTTAGAGGCATACAGTGTGTTGCCATCATGGCTACATCTTTTCCTGGGAAGTCAGTACATATTTCAGCAGAAGGATATAGCAGCAAACTTTCAAAGAGACAGAGTGCATGTGACTGGCCTGTCTGCAGCAGAGGGTTGTTTCCTATTGAAAATATATGGCACATCCTGAAAAGATGAATCAGACAACAGTGACCACGGACGGCTGAGTAGTTAAAGTCATCTATCCAGCAAGAATGAGCAAATATTGTATTCCACTTGCAAAACTGCAACAATTAATATTCTCAGTTCCCAAATGAATAAACACTGTAATTAGAAAAAGGAGATGTGATGTAACACAATGGTAAACATGCCTCTGTCCCATCTTTTTTAAGTGTGCTGCAGACATCAAACTCTAAATTTGCTTAAACAGCATTTAGAAAATACAATTAAGTCAGTCAGGAAAAACACAGAAAATCTTGTCTTGTACTTTTGTCAGCAAATTTAACAGTTTTATGGAACTTAAATTTGTACATGTTCATATTAACAATATTAATCAAATTAGGTTGGAAAAGTATTAAGATTGAATATTATTATATATATTTATTAAAAGAAAGATTAAGTGACAAAATAATTCTGTTTACTTTTACCTAATGTATTAGGTCTGAGTTGCAAAATAAGTAACTAAAGGTCAGGTAAAAAGTGACTGATTATTGATTATTATATGACCAAGTATTGTGTTATAAAGACAATGAGATGAAAGCTGTGAATACGGGCTTAAAGTCAGTCCAGGGAAATATCTGAGATGCTGAGTTAAGTAAGAGTCATTTGATGCATATTTGAAACAGTGTCACTGAATGGCTTAAGATCTATAGCTAAAACAGCAGACATTCATCACTATAAGAAGAGCTGTCTCAGTGCGATCAAGAGCTCTGCAGCCAGATTAACTTTTCAAATTACTCAGTTTACCTAAGATAAGTCTTTGTATTTTTTTTTATTTTGTTATTACTGTTGAATTCAGAGACATAGCCATATTTGTACATTTTGAGCAGGCAATTTATCTTTATCTGCCCTGAATGCACTCTGAAATAAAGTTTTTATTTGTTGGTGTTTGCCAACAATTACAAAAGTATACAGGCCGTAACACTTTAGGATTACTCACACTTGACTTTTATTTTTTTATTTTTTTATTTTCATTCCACTGAACAGTTCCTTTAAATCACTGGTTTAATAATTATATACATCTCAGTATAATGGCATTAATTTATAACTTGTTTTTATGTTTTATCCCTTTATATTTTCCACTGATGATAAATTTGAGGCAAAGCATTTTAATCAAAATACAAAATAATAAAAAAAATGAGGACAAATGTCTGAGATTCAACATTGCAGTTTCACTGTGCTGTACCTCTGTGCAAATTTGAATTGTGACTTTGTTTGTGATGGAATCGTAATTATGTTTACTAAACAGAGAAACTGATTCCATGTTTCCATGTAATTCTAAATGTGATTAATGTTTAACAGTTCATGATAAACATGATTAATGCCTCAGGCACATTCAATCTTTACCACTAAAATATAAGAACTACGTTCTTAAACATATACAGCACAGAAATAAATGCAGTTTAATTTACTTTCACAAAAATATACAATACACAGGGGCTCATTTATATGCACAGTGTATGCAATTAATCTTTTCTCAGGACTTTCTCATATACAAGTGTAGAGCAAAACATGGTACAGAGACTGCAACAATATCACTTTACAAGTTGTGTAACTGGCAGCTGATATTACACTGTGGTCATAAAGTGGTACCTGACTCCAGGAGCAATTTATGAGGAGGTTTAAAATGTGAAAGATGTTAAGAGGATGTTCACTTTTAAATAAAGAAATATTAATCCCTTTGCATCCTCTTCTTCTAGGCATAATCATCTGTTTTAATCATCTGTTCATTAATATTATTAATTATATTACTAATATTGTGCTGCTCAGTTCCCACAATTGTAAGGATAAGGATAAGTGGCTCTGTAAAAAATGGTGTTCTAACTATAAAGCAGGAATGATATCATGACATTTTCAATGCACTTTTCGTAGTGAAATATTCACTCTTTAAACCATAAGTTACATAATGTGACCTTTTCTTTTTGGCATATAGTGCACTGAGTTTGTTGTTCCATCAATAACCAGAGCTGTCGGAGCTGTGTGCCTGTAAGCCTATGAGGTACACTAATACTCTTCTGATAACGCCTGTCTTAGTCCCGTGGCCTGTCTTTTTTATTTGTTTGCATCTGCTTTGTTGCTCTTCCTTGTTATCTCTCTATGCTCCCCTCTGCTTTCTGTTGTAATTCAAGCCTCATGTTTGCCTCAGAAATAAATCTAAGTTTCCTAAATGAGCTTAGATGGTATTACATATGCAAACAAAGGTCTGATATTAAAAATCTAGCTTTGCCACAGAAGGGGATGGGTGAGAAACACTGTATTTATTTTCAGCAATGCCCTGTTGATTCGCATCTGAAAATACTGGATTTGTATTTGGGGAAAATGAAGTACTTATGTTTTATGGCTTTTAATCTGAACAGATGCTCTAGTGCTGATACTCATCCCTTCGGTCCTCTGCATTCTATGCAGTTCCTGGATTAAAAAATCTTTAGATGACTCAGTGGTGGGCAGTTTTATCAGCATAATTTAGATAAATAATATAAAGATTACATTCCTCTTTCAGAATATATAAGATTTTAATGCTCATCACCAAACAAGGTTTGTTATCATTTTTGTCAGCAAATGATGATGGCAGCGCTAGATCACTATTATTGTTTTTACTCTTCCAAAAAGCAGCAAAGCTCTGAAAGCCAGAACAGGACTTAACCTTTTATAGAAACCTACTACATCTGCAAGAAAACACACAATCCTGTAAAACTAAGAGTGAAAATATCAAAACCACGAGTTGCTCATACAACAATTTTAGGACAAGGTCCTCATTGGGATCTTGAAAACACTGTAACAGGCTAAAGAAAGCACTGTAGATTAATTCTACAGTGCTGTCATAAAGTATGTGCCCCCTTCATGATTTCCTTCTTTTTGTACATTTGTCACACTTGATTCAGATCTAATATTACACGAATATAACCCAAGTAAATACAAACATTTTACAAAGTTTGCCATGATGATTTCATTTATTAAGGGAACAAAGCTGTCCAAACACGCCTGGCCCTATGAAAGAGTAATTGGCCCCCGCCTTGCAAAATCATGAAAGAGAGTTCCGAGGCGAAAGCTACTGCTGACCAAAAAGAACACAAAGAAAAAAACATCTTGATTAACCCCTAGACTTCTGAGAAAGTATTCTGTGGACTGATGAGACAAAAGCAAAACTTTTTGGAAGGTGTGCATCCTGTTACATCTAGTGTAAAACTAACACAGCATTTCATAAAAAGAACATCATACCAACAGTCAAACATGGTGGTGGTAGTGTGATGGTCT